>KV751369.1:335464-349358 GCA_001698575.1 Mola mola | reverse complement strand
AGTAACTGTTTTTTTTTTTGTTTTTTTTTTTTTAATCAGTTCCATCTGTCACATAAGCTAATTCCTAACACTTAAAATTAAGTTTCTGCAAATTAAAAAAAAGATCTTCTGCTTTCACAATTTTTTGTTTTAGCTGGGTCAACGCATCTAATGTAGTTGTAAAGGACGATCTTAACGTAGGAAGCACTGTCACTGCTATAGTCTGTTAGTCAAACAGCAGTAGTCAATTATCCCTTGTTGATAGCCAACTGAGGATTAGTAAAGCCAATGATCCTTCAAGTTCCCTCGTTCTAAAATGAAAACGCATCGTCAGGCCGCCCTACGCAATGCTGAAACGCCAACGTGGCGTCGTGGATTGATGACTCAAGTGGAATAAGTCTTCCTCAAAAGCTAAAACTTTAGCCGATTTATAATAACAAGCTTCACGAGATCCCAAAGAATTGGTGCTTGTCCTCCAAATGTCCAGAATGGTCACCACAGAGTAACTCCGTGTGCCGGAGTTTTTAAAGCCCAAATTCGACTCAGAGTGAGCGAGTGAGTCGTGATTAAAACACACGTTCAGAACGGTCTTCAAAAATCCTGCTGTGCAATTCTAATGGAGGAAATAAGCTGTTGGTGGTTGACCACTTATTGCCAATAAAACCCTGTTGAAATATTTAAAGACATTGCAGTGACAGGTCTTTGTAATTGCATTGGGACATCGGGCTGCTTACTGGTACAGCAAGCTTCAATCATTGTGATCACTGGTTCCTTTTACTGGTGAGTGATTGCACTTTCTGTAAAATGTAAAAAAAATCAAACAAAAAAAAACACGATTCAAACGTTTTTGTTCATCTGAAGCCAATCTGTTTGACACTGCTTGATTTATTCCTTTCTTGGCATGTACAGTTTATGGTTTGCACACCTGAAGTGAGCGGTAACAGGAGGCACTTTGCAGTGTGGAGGAGAGCGGCTGTAAAAAAAATGGCTGTGTGTGTGTTTATTTTTTGTTCCTCTCCTTTCTTTTGTGTACTGCAACAAGTGTTTCACTCTGATTTAGTTCCTTTTTCTTACGAAGATTCAGAGGTGCCTTTTGAGTTTGGTCTGTTTTTCCCTTGTTTTTCTATTCTTTACTGTCGTTCTAGGGGGAGCTTAATTGTCATGTTGATGCAAAATATGCTCTGGATGGAACATATTTGTTATGATTAAGCAGTGAACCTCTTAACTCACTATTTTCGAGTTACGCTGAGACATTTTCAGACGTTTTGCAGCGGGTCAGTTGCTATTATGTACTGACTAGCATTGATTCAATATGTGAATTACAAACTGTGCTGGCTACACATTAATCTGGAGGCCAAAGTGGGTTTTGTGTTGAAATGTAACTGAAAAATACTCTTGCAGTTATAATTAGTGGGGGTCAATGATCTACTTTTAAAGTGGCATTTGTTTTAGTTTTGATTTGGAAGTGAAAAAGTTCTAGCTTTATTTTCCAACCAGTATTTGTTACGCATCCATCGGGTTACTTTTAAGCTTCTGTGGAAGTTTAAGGCAGAAGGTCAACAGTTGACAGTTGTAAGTCTGTGAATTGCTATTCTGCTTTAAAAAAATAAAAATAGTCCTCAATGTTTTGTATGTTGGGTGGAAAATTAAAAAAAAAACAGCTTTTTTGATGTTTAAAGCAGTGACATATATACATCATAATATAATGAAAAGCAACCAGCTTTACATCAGACTTGACCCAAATTCTCTGCCTTTTTTTTTTTTTCCAGTTTTTGCCTCTTTTTACCTAAAACAATGAGAAACGTTGGCCTGAGCAGAAGTGCACGTTATCCTACCAGTGTCCTCTCTCAAAGCAGCCACTTGTTTCCCCCAACATTGATGCTCTTATACCACATTCAACACAAATAAAAGGATGGGAATGCAAACTTGTCATGTGAGCCTGTTTGTCACTTGATTACAGCATTTACTGACGTCCTCGTTCACTCAGTGTAAAGAATCCTTTCTTTGAAAGCGCGTAATGCCTTTTATTGGATCTCAGTGAGGCTTGACACTTAAATTTGATCAGCGCGTTAAGTCAGCAGAATAAAAAGTTTGTTTCATACAATGTAAGTATAGCACAGGTTCTGATGCAGAAACTTGAACATACTGTAACTATCCAACATTGGATTAATAATGAAAAAACAAGAAGTGGTGTAATCGTAATTCCCTCAATAAGCTGCTTCATGTAGGACTTAATTCAACATCTTTTTCTAACTCAAGATGACGAACGATTGATCATTTGTAGCTGATCGCATGCTACCGATCAATTTTAACCTTACTGGAAGCTACTTATGTAGCTGTGCTGTGAAAGCAAACCAAGATCCTCTCGAGGTACAGAAATAGAACATTCTTCATGGGCCAATTCAGTTAGCTGATCTCAAACTAGTAACTTTTCAGATACTGGA
Organism: Mola mola; assembly: GCA_001698575.1. Taxonomy (NCBI): domain Eukaryota; kingdom Metazoa; phylum Chordata; class Actinopteri; order Tetraodontiformes; family Molidae; genus Mola; species Mola mola. The sequence continues at coordinate 346,935 of KV751369.1, read as the reverse complement.
GGCAAGAATGACCTAAATACAAGCAGCAGCAGCTGAGGGCAGTAAAGGCCTGGAAAAGCATCTCAAGGGAGGAAACGAGTTTTGAGCATCTGAAAATAGGAGACTTTTAAGTAAAAATGGCTTCATTCCGAAATGGTTAATGCAATACTCTTGTGATACCCCTCAAATTAAAGCGGCACTAAAGTCTGCTTCAATCACACCTTTATAGAAAAAGAAAAAAAAAAAATTTATGTACAGAAGCAAAATAACAAAAATTGTGTCACTGTCCCAATACTTAAGGGTGTGACTAAATGGTAATCACTTCAGTGTCACTTTTAGATGCAGGATGATTTTTGTTCTTTGAGTTCTTATTGGCATTGGCTAATTGTTAGAATAATATAATAAATAGAAAGTTGTTTTTTTTTACCAATTAAAACTATTAAGCTATGTAGGACGTTTCAGGCATTTTTTTCCTATTTTCTCCATTTTATACTTTTAAACCTCACTTTTTTGTGGGTTTATAGTGTGATCAGTTTGCAACGCTACAAAAATATGTGACTTTGTCTTTAATGTCTTATGTAACATAACAGAATTCAAAGAACCAACGTCAACTTACGTTGTAGCTAAATTGAGTTAAACATTAAATTAACGTTAAATTTTGTGCAATAGGTCAAAGGTCACGATCGGGAAGAGTTTCCTGTTTGTTAACACCGGGCGAAATGTCAACCAGTTTGTTCCTAACCGAGGCCACCTGTACAGTGTCAGGATTTAGTCCCAAAATAGGTTCCTTTTACCCCATAACTTACTGGGACTGTTTTTTCCACCCTACCTGTCATATTTAATGATGACCCATGGGAATGTGCGCCTGTGCTCATTTTAGAGTTCAATTTAGTAAAAAAAAAAAAAAAAAGGAGTAGACTTCTATATTTATTCTTTTCAGACATCTTAAAAGATATATTGAACCCTATACAACACCATCCAAAGCACACCTGTTGACAATACTGCCATTTTGATTGCCTTTTGCTCATCATTTCCCCCAGACTGGGAGAGTGTTGCCTAGAGAAATGAACTTTATATGCAGCAACTTTGAAATGTAAATAAAGTCTTCATTTCACACCTTCATTAATTTATAACCCTGTGTTAACATGGTATGCTAAACACATACCACCATAACAGTTTTCATCACCCATGTACCCATTCGTCCATCCATCTCTTCCATTTTCAAATGATTTTTTACTGGGATTTTTTTTGGCCTTGGAATAAAAGCTGGGCTGATCTTCGGTACGTCCATCCCTTCTGAGTGGTTTTCAATTGTTCCTGGTCTCTCAAACACTGTCGCCGATTCAAATGAGAGCAAAGGTCACAAGAACAGGAAAGGAAGGAAGTCGAAGGACTACTGGACCGTCCTCTCATCCTCCAAGTTCGGCAGAGATGTAACCTGCTGCTGAAGCTCTGTCGGGGAGGGGTCATAACGAGGCACGAGGTTCCCTGGGACGACAGACTCCTCCTGCCATTTCAGCTTGTGTGTTAGCTTCGGTGGCAGGGGCTTGGAAGAGTAATAACAGAGAGGTGGGAGCGATAAAATATATTTAAAACATCTACTGCAGCTTTAATGCCTGCATGTTAACAATGATGATAGACCCCCCCCCCCCAAAAATAAAAAAAAACAGTTCTGCCTTTAAAAGTGAATAAATACAGTAAAATGATGATGTGGCACGGATTTCAGGTTGGAAGCGGCTAATAATCCTCCCAGTTCTTTTGTCTTGATGCAGTCATAAAAAAAATAAATAAATCAAAACCTATGAGGTAAAACCATGATTCTGCAGGTTGTCCTGTTCGTCATTCTCTTGCCGGCGCCGGCAGGTAATCGTCGGCGAGCTGTGCGATGTGCTGGTGCACAGCTTCTTGCCGCTGTGGCTCTCGTCGGCCTGCGAGCTGCGCTTCCCGATGAAACCATCTGGAACGAGAGACACAGGTGACGACAGCGTCACGAGAACGGGGCGATGCAGAGGGAGAGTTATTCACGCGGAACTTACTGGTGTGATGAGAAGAGGGCTGGGAACCAGCTGAGGGGCGCCTCTGCCACTGTGAAGACAGACATGTCAGATTGTCTGCATCAGCAAAAAGGCATCAAAAAGCTGCTGAGTCATAGAAAATCTCATTATGCAACAAAATAATTCCGCGTGCATCTTCCGTCATGTCAGATTTAAAGTGTAGAAATTCACCTCAGAGAAGCTGGTTGTACATACAGAAATAAATGCAGTAATGGTGGCAAAAAAAAAAAGGTAAAAATGAGTTTAAGGTGACATCAAATTATGGAAGCCCATTACTGACAATGTGATGATTTTTTTTTTTTTTTTTTTATCATTGCAATAAGAAAGCTTCTCAAAATAATGATTAAAAATGTATTCAAAAAAATATATTATATGTTCAATTAAATTGAAAAAATACAACTTTTTTTCAATTGACTTCTTTTAAGTGAAAGTAAAATAAACATTTTAATGCGCGGATTAAATTTTCAATCACCTTCCGCAAAAAACGATTTAGCATCTGAAAAATAATCAGAAATCTTATCAATATTTTTGGTTTAGTATTCCAGTTTGCAAGTTCCTCAGCATGTTGAGATACAAATGACTTTAAAAAGACAAAACTGTTTTGTTTTCATCACATTTGTGGAAATGGGATCCCATAACCAGTAACTGAAAGCAGACTGAAAATAGATTATTTCTCCCTCCCGCCATTCTTTCGTGTGCTCACAATGAACTTGCTGATGTTCTTCAGGCTGCTGAACATCAGGTAAGAGATTTCTTCCTTGTCCTTGTCCCTGTCCAGATCGGTGGTGTAGATGTGTGTGATGCCGGCGCCTCTGATCAGAGGGACGCACTCGTCACATGGACATTTAGTCACAAACAGCATGGCCGCCTCCCCTTTGTTGGGCCGCGTCCTAAAAAGACAATAAAGAAAAGTTCTCTTAATCACCGTCTTAGCTTGAATTATATTGTTCAATCTTTACAACTCGCTGTGTCCTGACATGAAGGTGAGGGCATTCTGCTCTGCGTGGACGATGTATCTGTATTTGCGTCTTTGTCGGGCTTGCTGTTTCTTGTCGAACTGGGGGTACTCGGCGTAGTGTGAGCCTGCCGGGTAAGCGTTGTACCCACAACCCAACAGGTGCAGAATTCCTGCTCCATCATTCGCAGCCTACAAGGGAGCAGATCGCAACACTCCGTCAACAGTAACATTTACAACTTTTAATGATGATGACTAACGGACATAAATATGGCCCAACTGCAAATTCTCAATTAGTTTTACTTTAAGAAATTACCACAAAATGTAATGAGAACTATTTTAGCTAACAAGCTTTTTTAGCTATCATTGATAATTATCATTATCAAACATTTTTTAACACAGATATGCAACGGAAGCAGAATACTTTTATTGTCTTAAATGACAGCAGTACACTGCACCATCAATGCCTAAAGCAGGAAAAAAACACCATCTATATGAGGCTTACTATATGTTGGGTTTTTTTTTTTTTTTAATATTCTGGTATTTTTTGCACCAAAGCTAAACAAACACAATCAAAAAGAAATCATAGGGTAGCTCACCGACTGTCGTTTGGACCAGATAACAGCACCCACGCCCACTTTAGGGTCCTCTAGAATGACAATGACAGTTGTACACGCGTAAGAACCTGCTGGAGAATATTTTAAATGATTGTCCACGTAGTATGATGTCAGAGTGGTGTGACGCTGTATCCTTAACAGTCTGGCAAGTTCTCTCCAATGTGACAAACACATTATTCTTTGTCACTCACCACACCCACACCGTTTAGCCAATCGGTTGCAGCTTTTTGTGTTTTCTATTCCCCTTTTTGTTCAATTTGACCTGAAGCAGGATATGTGTAGTACACCGAGGTGAAGAAATACACAATCAGACCTGTTCTGTAAGCCAGCAGACGCGCTTGGATGATGCAGTGGCGAGCCACTTCTTGAGACGGTCCCTCAGGATGAGGAGGCGGTGACAACTTGACAAGTGACGTCTCCGGGGTCGAATGCTGCTCCCTGGGTCAAAGAAACAGTGCGATCAAGAAGAAAAAACAGACCAGCCGTTGTTTAAATCCTTAAAAACGAATTCCCCTTTGATTTCATGGTGGACCGTCCCTTTAAAAACCAGGAGCACTTCCAACCTGTAGAAGCCGTAGTTGTGGTCCGGTAACCCGGCAGCTACCGTGGCCAGAAGCTCCACCAGCTCCCTCATGTTGCTCCTCAGGTTGGAGAAGAATGGCTCGGAGCAGAAGTTCTCCAAGCCCACGCCCTTCAAAATGGCCTTGTGCTGCTGGGGCCTCTCCACCAGGAAGCGTATGAAGAAATCCTTCCGGTGTCTCAACCGCTCTCTGCAACAGAGGAACAAATTCTCCAGAATGTATGGAATGTACTTTAGCTTCTCGCAGATAAGTTTCAAAAAACTTTAAACACACTTCATGGTTTTTTTTTTTTTATTAAAATCAGTTTGACTTGTAGAAAAATTTATGTCTACGGTTTTCCATTATTTGACATGTTGGCTTTACTGATGAAATTTCCTGTGGAGACTTGAGGGGGACGCTGTTTGAATTTGAACTTCTATTTCTGCCTGGAGTTTAAGTATCGAGAGACATTTTAAGGATGATTGGGCAGGCGTACACCTGCTGTGAGTTGCAAAGGCGGGGCCGCCAGCTGCCGCACCTGTTGAAGAGCTCCTCCTTGTTCAGCTCCGGCTCCGCCTCGTTGCCCCTCACCCTTTCCATGAATTCACACTTTCTGGACGTCTCGTCAGCAAACTGCGCCAGGCCCAGCGCCAGCGGCTGCAGCAGCACGCAGATGTGAGGACGGCTGTTGGACTTCAGCATCGCCGTTGCCAGGTTGTCCAGCTCCACCTCCGCATTGGTGGTTGTGTCCGGCGTTGAGGCGGTCCTCAGCATGCTGACCTCGGGGTCTCCGGGCCAGAAGGAGATCAGATCGACTCCAGCTGGAGAAAAGCAGGTATCAGATGTTTAAGTGTTACTGTTCTAGCTATAATACGAGTATTTCCCAAATAATGCTGAAATAAGAAAAAAAAAAACAAAACATACACATTAAAACAATTATTTTTCAGATGGCTTTAAATCTATGATTGAAAGTTATGTGTCTGCTTGAATGTGTATTTACATCGCTGGCTACTAAAGAACGATGTACGCAATAATAAGGTGGAGCTAAGAAATAACCAATCCAATTTACAACATAAAGCAGATAAAATAAAAATCAACCCTTTTGAATAAATAATACTGCTTTTAATTATGAATGAAAATGTGTACTGATACTTCCACACATTATAAGCAGTGAGAACTTGGTTGGTGACAAGCTGTCGCAACTTTAAGCTGAGAAATGAAAAAGAAACTTAAGCAGCAACCGTTCCGTGTTCAGGGATCACTATGGCAACCATAGCATTCCAAATGGATCGTGAACATGTTTTTTCTGATTGTATTCAGGCCAAAGTGAGCCTGATAGATATAGAGCCTATTTTTTTTTTCTTTTCATGAATCCAATATTATAGAAACCCTGCTACTGTTTCTATTGTCGCTCAACCTATGGGGAAAGTGAGTAGCCATTAAGATACCAATCAAACCAGTCAGTCATAAAAAGTTATGACTGATAGGAACACTATGTGGCATTGGTACAAGCTATGTATCCATCCCTCCCTCCCTCCTCACCGTTGACGATCATCTTGAGGCAGGTGGCGCAGGGTCTCCTCGAGAAGTACAACTGGCAGTCGGCCAGACAGGCGCCGTGCTGAATGATGGCCGCCTGCCCGGCGTGGAGCTCAGGTCTGGAGCAGTGGAGCCCCACCACCCTACTGTCCCGCACCACCACCAGACCCATCCCACGGATCTGCCGGGGAGCCGATTCAAATGAGAAAAAAGTGCGCGTGTCACAGGAAAGGTGAGGCAAGTTACCTGGACTTTTAACTTGGATTTGATTCGAAATGGTCTCTGCCTGAGCGCTTGTTCACCGACCTGATGGAGGCCGTCCTCCTCGTCAGTCTGCTCCTGGGGGAAAAGCTCCATCCACAAGCTCAGTAAGGTGAACAGATTCGCCTTTGATAACCTGGGGCCATGACCTGAGAGGCGAAATAATTGATCAAAGAGTCATCTAATCATACCGGTCACCCTTGGATACGTATGTATCCAAAGGAAAACAAGGGTCACAGTCTTGATCCACAATCCCACGAGTATTCTATTTAAACCTCAGACCCAATCAGCTTGACTTCGCTACAGAGAGGATTCTATCAATCAAAGATAGTGACGCTTAATCAAAACATTAATGTGTGGACTTTTGATGATGACTGAATGCGTAGTCAAAGTCACGGCCGAAGACGCGCTTACTGCAACATTTTCGGAGCAATTTACGACTATTGGAGTTCTGTCTGGTGACACAGTCATTAAAGGAAAGACAGCAGATAAGGTGGCATTAGTAACAATAAGCTGTTAGGACATGAAATGAGAGACACCGTCCTGTTTGGCTCACCTTGTATTCTGCTGTCAGTCTGGGTAGTGCTGTCTCTCGTGTCTCGCCTTGGCTTCGCCTGGGCCGAATCGGTCCGGTTCCTGACGTCTCCCCCTTCCATTCAGTTCTACGTCAATTAAACACTGTACCAAGCCGGTTAACAATAACACAAAACCCAAGTGACAAGACATTTACGGGCACAACCAGTTAGTCCTGTTAACCTTAATAAACATTGGAGAGCCGCTTGGATCGAACACTACTTCCGGTCCATAATTTCAAAATACTACTGTCATTGGTTAACATCATAACTATTTACAGAAGAATTAAACAAAGGTTGCTCTTAGGGCAGTTCTAAACGTAAAGACGCTAAAACCCATCAGGTTTACGATATTCTATCCAGTGAATTTAGCGATAATATATTATATCCAAAGGTGTATTTTGCTAACCGCTTTATCTGTCTGCAGTTTGAGTAGTTCCGGGTTCCGTCCTTCTGGTTCCGTCTCTCAAGTGGCGCGCATCGTGTGGATTCACTTGCAGCGCTTTCATACGGATACGGTCGTCGTTCCAGGGCGTGAGTATCGTTTTCTAGCGAAACAGCACCTGTTCAAGACCTGTCAAAGCGGAAACAACTATCCCCGGCCGACGTCACGCCCCCTAGAATTTTATTTGTAAATAAAAAGCTCAATTAAAATCAAAGCTAAATTGAAACAAGAACTTGAAGCTCACATTGTCCCTGAATTGGATTTTTCCTGAAGTAATATTAGATACATGACAGAATTAATGCACTAGTTGAATACAGCTGATATAGTGAAACTCATTTTTCAATATTGTAAAAAGAAAACACAGCTTTAGGAGAAATGATGTAAAATAATTTGTTAATTGTTTGAATAACGTAGGAAAGCACATCACATGATGAATATTTGCTAGTTAGAGTTGACTAATAATGCATATTTTGCTGCCTTTTTCTGTCTTTTTTGTCTTTGTAAAAAAAAAAAAAAAAAAAAATGTTTGGTGTGGTTTTCTTGCAAAATCAGCCCAAGTGACGACACACTGCTGTGATGCTGTAGTCCCGTTTCTTTTTGACGGATTAAGAGAGACATGGCTCCTTAAATTTGCAATTTGATTCACTAATATATTCTGTTCAGATGAACATGAATTGGAATGGCTGTCTAATTTTGATGTGTTTAAGCTTGCTTACTTGAAGCCTGGAAAAGAAGACAAGTACAGCTTGTTTAATTGGCATTTAGTTATATTTAGATCCCTCATGTAAGTTCAGAGTGAGTTTCTATTTTGTTTAGAAGTTCTGTATCATTTAGTGAAGATATGAAGACCTGAGCGTGTTCTAGTCTTTTGTTTTTATTGTTCAGTAATTAAAATTACATTCGTTCATTGAGACTGAAACTTATCTCAAACTTTAACCAACTGGCAACAACGTTTGAGTATACATGGAAAAAGTACACTGACATTGAACTATTAATAGCCGCTGAGTAAAAGAAAATTATTTTTTCATGTACATCTCCAGGAACATGTCATTCTATAACTTAATATAAAAATCAAAATACAATACGTCATCCACATCCCACAGTTTGAAATGGTAATCCCCTAAAGGAAACCAATATGCAATAAATACAAATTAAAAAAAACAATACCATCATATTGAACTGGCGACTCATCCAGGGTGTACCCCGCCTTCGCCCCAAGATGCTGAGATAGGCTCCAGCCCCCCCCGCGACCCCTAACGGGATAAACGGTAGAAAATGAATGAATGAATACCATCATATTTATAACTTGTCTCATGTAAATAGAAGCTTAACAAAGAACGGAGAGTGAGCAAAACTTTATTCCAGGACGCTTTCCATATAAAACAGTTGGAAAAATGTAAACCTGCTTTCTAACCTAAATGAAACTTGGCCCTTTTAAAATGCAGCTTTGTCAGGCTGCATTTTAACTTAAAAAGTCCTTTCAAACATCTGAGTGCATCGGGAAACAGAAACTGATCCCACAAGTCTCTGAATCAGTTCATGAAAAGCTGAAACTAACAGGATATACTGTACACATATTACATAATACAACACTGTTCATATTGCTTTGCTTGCATTGAATTTTTCCAACGTATACAGACAAAACTTGCAGAAAATATAAATATAGGGTAAGAAATTCCTAGAGTCATACTGTAAAAAAAAATTTGGGGTAATGCTATTGGCATTTACTCCAGTAAAATTAGCAAACACAGAAAAAAACCCCAAAAAACTGGAGATCTGTTTGTTGCAGTTATTCATAGAATAAAGTGCCTTCAAAGATAACCTGACTTAGATACGCTTTCTAACCTTTAAAGTTGCAAAAAGAAAAAAAAAAAAGCTAGTTGTGTGACTTTAATCATTTTTCCTTCCACATTTTGAATATATTGAACAATCTTACTGAACTAGTGCAGTGTCCGAACATAAAAAAACAGAAACATGGTTCACAGAAGTTCAAGACTCAAAGGATATCAAAAGAAAAGTGTTAGTTTCTTTGAGTCCCCCAGAGCGAAACTGAAAGTCAGACAGAATGAAAACACAAGTTCTGGAACAGTGACACACCCTGCACATTCTTTTCCAAGTTTAACAACACCCGTCTGACTTTGTCTGCTGGAGAGATTAGCCGCACCTTTGCTTGACAACGTAATCACTCTACTAATAAATAATTTTGCGTTTCAACCGAAAATAAATGGTTTTATTTTGCTTCCCTCTCCCATAACGCGCTGGGACGTAAAATAAGGATACAGTTTCTAAAATGTAAAAATGCAATGACACTACTCGGTTCTTGAAGGCTCCGCAGCCGCTGGCTCTCCTGATAAACTGCCAGAGGGCTCCCGTTTGAGTCACCTGAGTCAGATGGTTTACACAAAACCTGAAGCAAAACATCTCCAGCTCCTACAATAAAGAAAAAATAATATGAGATTGATTAGAATATAAAAAAATACAACGTTGAGTGTAGTTCACCGAGTGTACACTAGGTGTCACCTTATTGTGGTAAATAGGTTGATTCAGGTGTAGCAACACAAAAGGTGTCTGAATACTATGGTGATGATGTCATAGATTTGGCTTTAAGAAGGATTTGCATTTAAACGGTGTCCCAAATTTTCTTGAAATGTAGAAAACGACCATTGCGCCCTAACCCAGGAAAAATGGGTATTGTGAATTCCGATATGCCTGTCTGTGCTGTACCTCTGTGTCGTAACGTATGGCGGCAGATAGCAGAATGAAGGGCGTATTCAGTAGTGATTCCTCTCTTGATAATCTGCTGACACAGACGTTTCAAGCGGTTTTCACACTAAGCCAGGTCCAACAGGCCTGCAGCCAAAACACACACAGCAAAAAATGCCATACAGAGATGTTTGGAAACCATACAAAAGAGAGCCCATTAGTATTTGACCGCTGTGTATGTGTTAACCGATGGCATCCTCGGGTGGAAGGTCAACAGCGTTGGTGTAAAGAAACTGAAGGAAGGCTCGATAGACGGGATAAGAGAACTGGTTTGATCTCTGTCACCTCCTGTTGATCTGTCCAATGGGATCGAAACAGGGACCGGAAATGTTCGCACCTGCTCCAAACAAATCATTTTCTCTAATGTTTGCAGATCTGGATATCAAGCCTCTGCAGGAACAATGCAATCAATAATTGGCGCGATTGCATAACAACTAATGATGGTGTTTGGATAAAAATTATTGGACTAATTGCAGCAAAGAACCCAATAGACAGAGGAGCGCTTGATAGAGTGAACCTGGTCACCCTGGCTATCTACGAGAGAAAAATGGTCTTTATGGTCGTAAGGAATAAATCCAGGAAGACCCAGACAGAGGACACTTCTTCTTCCTCTCCTCTTTATTTTAGAGTGGGATCACCAGTTGGTCATCTTAGCTTTAAATGCTCAGTGCTTATTCTGAATGGAGAAATGGAAGAGGAGGCATTTCAATCTTATCAAGCATGTTAACTTTTGAGACAAAAAAAAAAAAACCTTGTGTGTGCAGAAATGTTTCTGAAAAGATGACCGTGTATAAGGGAAGGACTGACTTGTTTTTTTTCTCGTGGTTCACCTGATCTTCAGCAGCGCTTTGCGAACGTGAATGCATTTGTCATCGATGCTGAATTGAAGGACAGCCGTGTCTGGATTGTCAAAGTCTTTCTTCAGAGCTTCTGTGAGAGTTAGGAACTCATCATGCTCTGGAACAAGAACAAAAAAAAGCAGAATATAATTTTTCTAAACAATGTCCTTTCGTTTCGTTTCGTTTTCTGCCGCTTATCCGGGTCCGGGTCGCGGGGGTAACAGCCTGAGCAGGGACATCCAGACGCTCCTCTCCCCAGCCACTTCCACCAACTCCTCCGGGGGGACACCAAGACGTTCCCAAGCCAGCCGAGAGATGTAATCTCTCCAGCGTGTCCTTGGTCTGCCCCGGGGTCTCCTCCCGGATGGGCATGCCCGAAACACCTCCCCAGGGAGACGTCCAGGAGGCATCCTGACCAGATGCCCGAACCACCTCAACTGGCTCCTCTCAACGCGGAGGAGCAGCGGCTCTACTCTGAGCTCCTCCCGGATGTCCGTGCTCCTCACCCTATCTCTAAGGCTGAGCCCAGCCACCCTGCGAAGGAAGCTCATTTCGGCCGCTTGTATTCGCGATCTCATTCTTTCGGTCACTACCCAGAGCTCATGACCATAGGTGAGAGTTGGGACGTAGATTGACCTGTAAATTGAAAGCTTTGCCTTCTGGCTCAGCTCTCTCTTCACCACAACGGACCGCTTCAGCGTCCGCATCACTGCCGACGCTGCTCCAATCCGTCTGTCAATCTCCCGCTCCATTTTCCCCTCACTCGTGAACAAGACCCCGAGATACTTGAACTCCTCCACTTGGGGAAGCGACTCTCCCCCGACCCAGAGTGGGCAATCCACCCTTTTCCGGATAAGAACCATGGCCTCAGATTTAGAGGTCCTGAT
>KV751369.1:310001-326247 GCA_001698575.1 Mola mola | reverse complement strand
CCGGGCGAGGAAGCAGGCGAGGAGCCGGGCTACCTGCTCTTATTCTTGTCTATGGTGCAGATTGGGGGTGCGAAGCACCGCCGAACTGAGCCCAACAGCTGGCCAGCTCTGCTGGCATGCAAACAGGGGGGCGGATCAGCCCCCATGCGGTGGGTGAATTTTAGGCTGCCGCATCCGGAGCGCCTCTCGTCCCCCACCTCCTCCTCTTCCTCCTTCTCCTCCCCCGCCACCTCCTCCTCCTCCTCCCCCGTCTCGGCCAAATCCATGCGGTTTATTTGGAACAACATTTTCAGCAAAGGATCGCATATGCTGCAGTGTCTTTGTGGCAGGAGCCTCAAGAAAAACAAGAACCCAACTGGTGAGTTTGTCGCCTCTCTCTCTCTCTCCCTCCCTTTCTCTGCGCGTGAACGCACAAATGTGGGCTGTCATAGAGAAAGACTTCGGTGCGTGTTTGTGCATGAGTGCGCACAGGAGTCTGTGCACGTCTCTGCGCTCCCTGCACTGTTCGTCTGCTTTGCTGCTGTTTTTCTGCAATCGCAGTTGTGCAGCAAGTGAGCGCACTAAAGGGTAAAGCATTGGGGGTGATAACTTATTAGCACAGAAACTGACTACAGTGGCAATGCGTGTGGCAGAGATGCTGCAGAGAATCCAGTCTAATGCAGGATGCAGTAACCTGCATGACTAAACAGCACATGTCCTTATTTAGACTTCCACTGTGGCTGCTTGGTTCATACTCTGCAATAGGAGAGTTTCTTGTTTTTACCCCCCTCATGGCTGCAGATGTTTCAGTCAGACCATGTGAACTCATGAGATTGTTTGCCAGCAGACCTCAGATCCACTGACATTAAGGGAGTTAGACACTGTTTGCTGTAACTTTGCCAGCTTGATGGCTTTCTTTTTACTCAAGACTGAGTTGTTTTTTTGTCTGCCAGATTCTTCCCAGATCTCGGACTGACGTGGCGTTGCAAAATAAAAGTGAACATTGTTGACATTATCGGCATATTGACGCTGCACGGCAGAGTTGTCCACTTTACTCAACAGAACTTACAGACGCCAACAGCGAGGCAGCTTTTTGGAGTCAGATCGCAGTCACACATCAGGTTTTAGAAGTTATGAGCCTCACAGCAAAGTTTAGTCACAAAACGTGACCACGTTCATAGAAAGAAATTGGTGTTATTGGTATGAATGGCCCCCTGAGTAGATGATTAAAAAAAAGCTGTTGACAAACCTGATCATTTCTTACCCGTTTCACGAACTGAATTTGTATGTTAAGGAAAAGTGCACACTACAAAAGCCAAAAAGTTAGCAGAAAGTGCCATTTTTAAAAGCAAGTTATGATTTACTGTACTGTGCAAGTACTGTACATTAGTTTTGCATTCGCAGTTAATGAGTCAAAAATTCACAAGTGTTACCAGACACTTGCATTAACATGTAGCTGTAGCTGGTGGAGATAAAAGCGATTTATTTCTGATGTTTTGACTTGTTAACGCCATTTCTGCGTCAAAACACGTCAATAAACTGCTGCCATGAACCTTGGCAAGCACACTCTGAAATTCATAGCGTTTTTGATCATTTATTCTCGCTGGATAGTTTAAAAAAACCCCGTTTTTTTTTAAAGTTGAGTGAGTCAGTTCAACATTGAGAGGCAAATGAACAGACACATCAGATTGACTCTGACGATGAGGTCAGAGGCATTGATGCTTTGGCTTCTGTCTCTCTAATTTAGTTGGAGCTGATACATAAACAATACAAACACGTAACGGGTATCGATACAAACAATAAGAGCCCAACTGCTCCCTCACGCTCAGCAATAATTTTAGTTTTATTTTTAATAAATAAGACTTCCAACCTTAGACAAAAACACGTACAGTATATGAAAGATGATTGTTAAAAATATCTCATCTATAAAACAGCTAATTTTTCTCAACAGTTTATGAAATATGCCTATCGTAAGACCGACAAAAAAGAAAAGAAGCTACCGTCTGTGATCTACAAGTCATTTGTGGGAAAAACCCCTCGAGTAACCGAGGCGTCAGTGCCAAAAATAAACTACTAATCTCGCAGATTAAAGGTGAAAACAATCAAACAAAAATCAATACGTGTCGGCCAAATCGGAGGGACTAATTTACTCCATGGGACGGAACGGTTGTACTGAGCTGTGAAAATTTCCACAGCTTCTTTTCGCCCGCCTGCCAAAAATACCGCAGCCAGCGTTTCACAAAGCGCCACATGGCCGCTTGTGTTGTCCGGTGTCCTTTAAGATTGTGCTCCTCTTCGCTCAGTTGATGAATTGGCTCCCAGCTGGACTTGATGGATTTCCGGGAGAACATGTGCACTCCTGTGATACATTAGCAGGGATCATAACAACAGTAGGTCCCCCTTCAGTTTCAAACTCCCTCTTTGGATGCGATGTCGCTAAACGGACAGAATTTAGTATGTGGATGTTTATTGTCCTTTATAATGTAACTCAGTGAACAGAGTATGTGTTTATGTCGTACTGTAACAGTGGGTCAAAGCATGTTGAATGCAGAATCGGTGCATTGCTCTCGAGTTACTTATTTGGTGAGGCTCTCACTTGGGTGACATATTGGGAAAAACCATGCTATGTTATAGCTGGGTGCATGTTGGAAAAAGGAAAAAAGAATATTTGATAGTATATCGTGTGAGATGGTGCCATTGTTGTTTTACTCCCGTTGTCACATGACCTAAAATAGACCAACCGTTTGCTTCTCAGCTTGCATTTCTCTTTGATGAAAATGCAACTTGAACTCCTTTTTGTTTCTGACAGTGATAAAATATGTAAATAAACTTGTCATGATGGTGATTATTTGGGACGTAAATAGTTATATATATTTTTTTCTTCCCATTTTTTTCAATTCAGTCCAGACAATTATGATACAGGCCCATTTTTTTTCATTTATTTATGAATTTATGAATGTGAATTGTGAACTGTGGATAAATACACACTAACACAAACATGCACGATGTTTGTGCAGTTTGAGTGGAAAGAAGACATTACCATTTACCAATATAAGTAGAAAAATAGAAGACAAGTTAAAAAGATAAGATATTTCAACTGCAAACACTACATTGCCTTTATTTCATGTTATATATTGACCTAAACCATTTTATGAAATGTTAAGTTTATGTGAGCATAAATCGAATTATTGGGAATATAAAAGAAACAAAACAATATGATTATCATTTATTTAACATATTGAGGAGATATTGTGGAGAATAGCCTTGTGTAAAAAAAGTTAAGTTGAAAAGTACTGTGGGTTTTGAGATACGGGTCTGGACAGACCTACAGACAGGACCGATTCCAATACTTTGCCGTCGGGACAAACAGGAGTAATAAACTAAACTATTTAAGAATTGATGGTGTGTTTTTGGGGGGTGGATACTGAATCATGAAACATAGAATTGCAATACTGTATATCGACATTTTATACACCCTTAGGGTGTAATAAAGAGCCTCGTTTCAGGCCTTGGTACATTAGTTTCTCTATAAGTAGACTATAAGTAGAAAGTTAGGCTTTCGTCATGTTTTTGAGAGTTTATAATCTCCAAGAATGTTAATTCTTGTGTATTTGATGATCGCTCTGGTTGCTAGGTGTAATATGTGTGGATGCATAATGATTTACACAGAGTTACTTTAAAAATAACAAAGCTGTCAGTCACTCGGGACGGGAAATACTAAGATTTTGGTGTTTACGTGCAGCCAGGTACACTGGCGACTGATAGGATTTATGTCATGTCATTAAAAGACAAACACATTATATGGCTGTCAAGAGCACCTGCCTTGCTGTGAATATGTCTCCATACAATGAGACAGAATGGTAAGAGATGTTTCACTCTGGTGGTTTCTTCATCCTCACTCCTTCCTGTTCATATAAGACTGTCAACAAGGACTGAAACTATCTTGTGTTGACGCATTTTGGTGAACAATGTGGTGAGAAATATATTGGATTGTCTGTGGCGGCAGCAACATTGATAACATACTCTCCCTTCCTCGGTTTAATGCGAATCGGCTGAAAGTATATACCATTGTGTAAAGTAAGAGAACCATACATAGATTAAGCTTTAAAGGGACAGTTCACCCATAATCATAAATGCATATTTTTTTCCTCTTACCTGTATCCGGGTTGAATACCCATCTACTGTACAGCTTTTTTGGTTTAAGGTGGTCAGTTTTGGAGATATTGGTACAAGTGAAATGACACTTTATGCTCTTATGGTGATGGGCTGCCCGTTTACCCTTTATCAGGCTTGATGAGCAGCCCATCAATGGAATCGGTGTGTTTATGCAGAGACGCATCTAAAACATAAAGGGCCGGTGGTCCACAGCACAATGATTAGATAGAAGATGATTAAACTTCCTTGCTGAAAGCTTTGACCTCACAATCTTAGAATGGAGAGCAGGTGGTGATCGCACAAAAGGCACGGAAGCTTCGTCTCCGTTGAGCAATAACTGTTGATTTGAGTAGTTTTTACAGATTTGACAACAACAGAGGGACGGACTTCATGGTTCCTGCTCATTGAGCCCCACACTTTAGTGAAAGTTGCGAAGTCAGAGCACGTACGGATGCTTAGCTTTGATTTTCCAAACTTTGAATCTTTAGACGCTAGCGTGTTTCCCTTCAGTTCAGCGGAAACGTCTCCAAAACGCCGCAAGTCACGCCAGAACAATCTAGATAGATCAAGAGAATAACAGCTCACTTTTTCTGTTAATCCACGTTCGGCGATCAAAGCTGCGAATGGAGTTTCAGTCTTGTAATTGGGACTCAGTTTCCTCCGGACTAACCGGTATCGGTATCATTCCTTGTTAAAAGGAACGAGGCGCAAACTTTTTCAATGTCTCGTGTCCCATATGACGTGACCCAGATAGATACGTTCACCCTCTATAGCGCACATGGGCAGGCACGTATGCGCACATGCTTTCCAGCCTTCTCTGGAGAGTTGCCATTAAGGCCTCGTAGTTCATATTTTATTCAGACGCTGGAGTTCAGCAGTGGGGTTTGTGCCAACTCGGATCTATCTTCTAAGTCAAGGGCCCTATAGTGCGTGCATGCACACACACGTGCTGCACAAATCTGTAAGTTAATACATCCTGTTAAAATGTAATTGTGGTTTCTTACTTGCTGTCACTATATAAATCGTTTTGTCCAAAATATTCATGTCCTATTTTCCTCCAGCTTGGAACAAAGTGAACTTGTGCACATCTCTGGCTCAGTTGCGTGCTGCTACATTATCCAAAGGTGATGAGTTGACAAAACAGTGACAGACATCATAGTGATGCCTGTCCTCTAAGGTCACGTGGAGGGTTTTGGTGCAGTGCTCTAATATGCTTCCTTTATATGTGTGTGTGTGTGTGTGTGTGTGTGTGTGTGTATGTGTGTGTGTCAGGAAGTCATTAGTGGCCTCATTGTCCAAATACATGGAGTCTGCAGAAAGACATTATGACTTTGTCGGCTTTCAGCCAAACTTCCATGTTTGTCATACCTCTCTCTCTCTCTCTCTCTCTCTCTCTCTCTCTCTCTCTCTCTCTCAAACATGCCCACACACACTAGTGACACAGGTCATTTATGTAACGTTTACTTACCTAACGTTTCGTTGTCATAAATAAATGGGAAAACAAAAAAAAATGCAACCCATCTTCTTTGAAAAGTTTGTGCTGCTCCAAACTCAGAAAAACAACTTCCCAACGTTGAATCTCCGTCTTTTGGACATTACATGAACGCAGCATCATTTTAGGCTGGAGCAAAGGATCTAATCTAATCTAACAAGATCAGATGCAACCTGCCCAACAAGCAAACAGAAACAGTTAGTGAACACAAAATAACCAAGAGGCAACCGTTTATTGGTTCTATAAAATACCGATTAAAGCAGATTTAAAGGGACAGCTCAAACCAATTATAAAAGTCACTCATTGTTTTCTTTTCCTCTCTTAATTTACATCAAAAACTGGAGCCGCGACAATTCATCTAGCAACCGAAGACATTTGATACATGGTCACACAGAAAGTGAACGGCGCTAAATTTAAGGTTAACTGATTAATATCTTCTATTGAACGTTTTGATTCCAGACAGGCTGCTTGTGTCGAACCTGCATGAAAACAATCAGAATGGAGCGAGAACACTAAATGAATGTCATTTTGTTCTGTTACAAAAGAGAAGCCAGCCGTATTCATCACAGGGTGACTCTGTTGCACAATGGAAACACTGTAATTTTTCATAATGAGGCAACAAAGGAGAAGAGTAAAGGTGAAAGAGGTGCGCGTACGTGTCTGTGTGTGTGCGTGTGTGTGTTTGGATGGCTCTCGCTCCAGGTTTCTGTCAGGAGAGAGTGAGTGCCAAGTGTTATTTTTTCCAAGTGCACTTAAAAAGCACAGGGGCATCAAAGGCTACATTAAGAAGTGCTTTCACAGACCAAATGATAAGAAGCAGAAAAATCACTCAACAACAACTCAGTTAACCTCGCTCCCCCGGATTCGCTGCGTAAAATGTGTTTAATTGACGACGGCTGCCTGAGGTGCCAAGTATACATTGTCACTGTATCAAAGTGTGACAGTGTTAAAGCATGTGGGTGATGGTTACAGCATGCTATTTTTTGCTTTGACGAAATCGTCCGAACTCCATTTGGGGCTTTTGACAGATAATTCAGCCGCAAATTGCACAGACTGGAATACAATGGAATTAAATCTCAATAGATGTGATCCAGAAGCTTAAAACCAACGTAATTATCAATACGCATAGTGAAAGTGGGAAAAAATGGATCAGCATCGCATTGCCGGACTTCTGACGGGGGACTAAGCTTTTGAACTATTTTCTATGCTGCTCTTGGTGTTTCAGCTGAAGGCAACTGGACTTCTTGTAGTTCCCTTGAAGTCGTTTCGCCTCTCATCCAAGAAGTTACTTCAACGGCATCAGCTGTTGCTGATGCATCAACACAGCAACTGACAATGAGAATTAGCCTTGTTTGTATATGACTAACCCTGCACACCAGCAGCAATGTTTGCACAGCTCCAATGCCCAAAAAGCAACCACAGCCTCACCGTCTGTGAGTCCTTGTCACTCATTTATCAGTTGCTTATCCATCTGTCATTTCATCAATTTTGGCCCTGGAGGTCCGAAAATGTAATTAGCTTCAGACTTTAACCGCATTAAACCCTCTGTAAACTTTGGCAATGATCCACCCAGTAGTTTTTGAGTTATTGGGAATATTATTTAACCAATTCTCACTGGAGATGTGGCTGAGCGATGGGTCAATCCTCCTCATCGAGTCAGCAACCTTACTAAACAGGATGACGATACCACCTGAAATTTCATCTTCTTTTTCCTCAAAACATGGTACTCCTCTAATTAGGCTAAACCAAATTGACGGCCTCACTGTCGTATGCATCTTTGTGTCAGTCAAGTTGCAGTCCAGACACATATAATCTGTGCAATGACTGACCGAGGGCCTGATTACGTGGTGCGACAAGAATCACCTGAGGCCCAACATCAGCGAAACCAATGAGCTTGTAATAGACAATTCAGGCATTTATCTAAATAGTGAGCTGTTCACGTCAGTGCTAGGCCCTAGCTCTTTCTCAGCACCTCCTCTCTTTATCTCCGTTCTCCACTTCTTTCCCCCATCCTGCCCTCCCTCACACACACTTGAGCTGACTTCTTGTCCGTGTTAACTTTTGCTTGATGACAGGCCCGCGTGACATAATCCCCTTGTCTGTCCCGCTTGCTGTGAGTGTCTGTCCACATCTGAGGCCATGTTTGGGGGGAGTCCAGGCGATTTAAGGAGTGACTTTTCAACTCAGTCTCATGGTAGTTTGTGAAACAGACTCGACTTTGAACAGGACTTGTGTTTACAAGTGTGTGTGTGTGTGTGTTAGCCATGGACTTTGAATTTATACTGAAGGTAGCTGAAAGGAGGATAAAGGCTGCGTTGGGCAAAATGGAAGCAGGTAAGATACTCTTTACACTTGCAACAGATGTGTGCACCTGTCCTGAGAAAGAAATAAAACATTCTTATATGTGTACCAACCTCCATCAATGCGATTCATTTTGGTGCTGATCTGGATATGATATGGTGGATCCAGGGATTTCCAACTATGGAAAATGTTCGTCTTGGAGGAGGTTAATGCTCCCTTTTAGTCACCCGCCTATATGAATCACACAGATGATCAGCAAGCTGCTGGCAGCTGCACTTCCACTGTGAGGTTCAGCTGCCACTGACCTGCCGTGGCACCACCTGCCATATAGGGCTCCACCCTGGTGGCTGCTGATGTTCGGCCACTGACTCCCGGCTGTTTGTGTTGTACCATAAGATCATGATAATCTGTATGAAGTCACAAGACATATTTATAGAAAATGCCATCAGAAGGTCAAAGTAAGTCAGTTTTACACTTTTTGCTCTCATAAAAAAGAGAGAAAACCTGATCATTTAAAGTTCGATGGTCGATCATTCCAGCTGTTGTAATCATAGACCTTTTCTTAATGCAGTGCTTATATCCATGAACGTATTTGAAAAAAATACTCAAATCAACACTTCAGTAGCTAGCTTAGCACAAAGCTACCACTGTATGACTTGTTAAAATGTCATCTGAATCTTGAAGTTTTCTTTTGCCTTCAGCCCCTTGACGCCTGAATTTATTTGAAATCAATATTTCAACATTTCTGACAATAGTATAACACCTTCAAAGGAGAACTGGTACTGAAGGAGCACATTCTTCTCACTGATAAGTACACTTTACGTACTTCTTGTTTTATACCCTAGAAATATTTAAATTGTAAAATGCTGACTGACTTCTCAAAGCCTTTCTTTAGCTTTAAACTTCGTACAGTACTACACAGAAACAGGAAGTCAGTGGCATCTGCCCAAACATCAGCAACTGTTGCAGCGGGACCGGAACTATTTTTGCAAGTTGCTGCTGCCACAATTCGAGCTTGCTATCTCTGTCGATGATTGCAAACTGTCGCAATAACTAAGTCCATCATGCTATTAAGCCTTCTGGAACGAGATCTGTGTCCAGGTGAGGGTTACTTGCATCGTGCCGCTTTGTTTTGAGTATAAGTCAAGAGGACGTCGAAGATTAAAATCGACGAGTTGGGGGTGGAGGATGGAAACTGTAGGGAAGGATGGTGCCTGTGGGAATCTGTGTTTACGCTATGAAGCAACATGTCACCCAGTGGAACCGCCATGAGACATACAGAATATAAAGGATGCCGCATTACGCCATATGACGCCATATTGGGAGTGGCAGCTGCACCTAAACAAAAAGTTATAATGACAATCACTGAGCCAAAAAATTAAAATCTGCAAATCAAAATAGTGAGAGACTGCAGTGCCAGTGAGTCGGCTTTTTCTGTTGGCAGTGAAATGATGGATATAGAAAATTATAGACCATTATTTTACTGTACAGGCTACATGTTATGGTAAATGTGCAGGAGGCTATTATAAATATGCCCAATATATCATGCATGTCGCTTGTCCATTTTTCCAACACCAGGTCCATTATGTTTTATCAGTATCATGCGAGGATAGGTGCTTGAAATATTTTGACCGATTAAACAAGTGAAGGGAAATTTCTGTAACCTCTTACATGTGTGGGATAAAAAGTACACGGAAAAGCTAATTGATACCGACTGACAGATGATTCGAAATCCAAGATTACCTTTTGAGACAAACAAAAACAATTATAGGTATGTCTATGTGTTGCTGACTTTTTAAAAATAGCACACAACCCCGATCGAAGATTTTGCCAGGAACTTTATTTTGAAATCACAATGAATTGTGACATCGCAGCGTGCCAGACTGCCTTACGCAACATGGCGGCGACGTCGACGCACCCAGTCAGCGGTTTATATGTCTATGGGAACGGCTTTCCAAAAAGTGGAACAAAATGATTTCAATGAATCAATTAGACAGGGCAAATTAAAAAACAGTCCTCACTTCTAATAAACAATGCTTTTCATACTGATGGCAAACAATAATTAATGCTCTCTGCTCCACGAGAGTTCATGAAGTGAGGGGATTGGATGCAATTTCATGCATTTTTGTCCAATTTTACACTTTCATTTCAAATTTATTCACATATTTTTCCAGTCATTATGAAGCAATTCATCAAATGGTCATAGAATCAATATTTTCATGGTGGCTGTGCAGCAATTGTGCCTGCATCGCTCTCAAAGCGCCTTGTATCTGTGAAGAGGGTTTCCTGCGCCCACATATCCCATAGTGCTGCAGTGTAGGTAAATAGGATTAGTCAGAGGTCTTCGCAGCATTACTGTCAGCCTCAGAAATGCATTTACATCATCTTTACAATGTCGTCATTTCGCTATTTTTTTCATTCATACAATGACAGATCTGCTGCATCACCTCAGATTTTGAGTTAATAGTTATTTTGTTTATTGCCCATGTTGGCCATTTTATTTGGTAGCACTTTGCCTCATTTCTTCTCCTCTAGAGGTGTGAGGAAGAACAAGTTTTGATTTGTAGGCATCGTTTAACTCGGACATTAACAAAAAAAAGAAACAAGCTGAAGTTCTGGTTGTGGGTGGCACCGAAAACATGCTCCTTTGTTGGGTCTTTGATGCTTGACAAAGTCCATCTTTCATCACATTAACTCCTACGCTCTGTGTTCCTGGTATTCAAAGCTAATTTTGTGTGCTATTCAGCACCCATTAAAGAAATAACAACGTGTCCATCATCCAAACTCTTTCTTGCGCGGAGCAGAGAGTTGACGGATTGTCACCATTTGTCATGCTGTAACAAGCAAAGTAGAACATTTTAGAAGGATGGCGTCGGCAAGTCGCTCAAGCAAAAGATCCACCTGAGATGTGACTGACTCATTAAAGAGAGATGAGCAGGTTAAAGTGACGTAAACTAAGCTGAGTCGTGAGGATTAAATCACTGTCATTGCTCATGAAAGGGCTGGTAAAATGGTAAAATGTGCAACCGGCAGAGGTGGAGTTGGAATTGTGGCTTAGCTGAGTGTGGCTTGTTGGAAACCATTTCATTTTGCTCAGGCTGTGAGGGCTTTTTGCCCCCCTAACCACAGAGGAAGAGAATAATTTCCTTAGTATTGGCAGACTCTATGGGAGGCACGATCATTGTCCTGCACCACACTGTAATTAAGTTGGCTCTTATTTGTACTGTACAGCAGCGATTCTCATCCTTATCAGGGGTCATGCAGTTGCCACAAAGGCTGCAGATCAGCGGGAGCAATGAAAAAAGCTTTAATCAAATAGATATTGATTTGATTTAAAAAGTGTGTCCATATAGAGTCAGCCAAGTGTTACTGAAATCAGAGTGTGGTCTGAATGTAGCTGATTGGTCCGACGATATTCCAGCTCCTTGAGCTGCAACTCAAAAAAAAAACAGATGCAAATAATCAAAACACTAACAAACAGGGAAAAGCACTGCAAACACCCACAAAACTATCGTCTTGAAAAAAAACGCATGTAGCATGAATGACAATGGTGTTACTTTTTCTCCTGGAAATATCAGCGTCCCTTTTCATTTGTGCTACTTGAAGCATTTAATTTTTTATGTTATTTTTGATTTAATTGATGGACATGTTTTTTGGTTCGCTAGTTTTTTTGTGTATTTGCATATTTTCTTAAAGTACTACAACACACATTAAGGCTGAAAAAAGCGGTTAGCGTCATCGCTGAGGGTTTCTGCTTTCGTTCTGCGGTCCATCAGTGACAGTCTCCAAAATATAAGGTCTGACAACTGGGACCTTCTTAGTTAGTTGTTTGATGACGTATATATAGTGCAGCTTTGGATTGAACACAAATTTGAACATAATATTTTACATAACTTACCGTTCTCATGCATCGACTTGTCAGTATCTCTTCCTCGTCTTCCTGGGAAACTGTGTCTGGTTCAAAAACTTACGGCTGAATTACTCTAATGTTAGATCTTGCCACTGTGCGGTGTTTAGTAGACTAGTTTGCAATATGCAGAATGTGGACATTCATGCAACAGAAGTGAAGTAATAAGTCAGTGTAAACATTTAAAAAAAAAAAATTGCTCAATGAAATCTAAATGTGTACAAAAAAAGAAGTGAGTCTCGATTTTCAGTCGAGGTTTGCTTCAAACTTTTCTCATCATAGAAACAAGGTTCCAGCACCTCCTTGTTTGGAGGTTGACTCCCTTTTTTCTCCTCAGCATCCCCCACAGCTCCCATTGCTTTTTGGGGAAAAGATCTGGGGCAATTATGTAACCGCTGTGACGCAGAACTTTTCCATTCTCAACTGTTATTATAGTGCATGGTATAATTGTGACTGATGACTTGAGGCTCTCTCTGTGCAGCTCCTGCTCTGGCAGCTGCTCGTGAACCCTGAGTTCTCTGGGAAAGTCCGACAATGGACAGAAATTGCCAAAAACCATCCTGTCGAAAAAATTCTTTGCAAAATCAATTTAATAGTTATATAAATTATAGAATGTGTGATTTTTTTCGAATAAAACTCCAGAAACTGACAGCTGTAATGGATGAAACGGGCACATCCACTGTTTACAGTCTTTTTTTTACAGTTGGTCACTCTGGGGGAAAAGACATGACTAACATGAATTGACTTTCACTGTTACGACTTCACACTTCAAAGCCCCAACAACACCAGGAATATTAAATTGGCAATTCTCAGGAATATCCCCTTAAACCGTCGCTGCAGCTAAGAAACCAGCTTTTAAAGGAGAGATCAATAGTAATATGTGAGGCATTTAGAGGAACTGAAAACCTGCTGTTAGGAGTTTTCTTGTTTTGTATAGTTTAATCATCACAGCTGGTGTTATTACACAGATGCATCTATTTGAATCATTTTTTAAAATCCCACTTAACAGTATTACATGAAAAATTCATTTGTTTTGATTTTTTTTAACATTTAAAACAGCAAAACTAATACATCGGTTGCCTGATATTGGCCTCTCATCGATGTATTGATATCGGCATGCATATTATCAATATTAGCTATAATTGGATATATCGGATATAAGTAAAAAAAATTGCTTTCAATAGGCACAATGCAGATAAAGAGATTTGAGGTGATTTATAATTAATACATTTCCAGTGAACATTACTGTTTTAGCGCACTGTTCACATTTAAGACAATAAAGTTCATTTTTAATCTGAAAAATATTCTGCCTCAGTTAGATATCATTATTGCAAAGGTTTGATGTCTGTTTGTGTCTTTGGGAATCACACTTCTTGCCTTGTTTATCTTTCATAATCTCCAGAAAATGTTATAAAACAGGGCCCATTCTGCAACTGACTGCTCATGTCTGGGGTGCGCTGTCAGCGACAGGAAGCACAAGCATTTATATATACAGTATGAGTTCAAAAATATACGGTTGGTTCATTGCCGCTATCTACTAGATGTTACAAAAAGTGACTTATTTCAGATATTTTGACTTGCCTTGTGCTTTTGCATTGTTAAACCTTGTTGATTTAAACGGTCCCATCAATCCAATCTGGAGCAATTTTACCAAAAAAGACATATTTTGTAGAATTTTACAACCTAAATAGACTAGCAAGTAGGACTTGCTGCAGGTAATGCCCATTACGGTGGTGGAAACTTGAGTTACTAGACCTTTTACTGCAGGGAGATATGAGATATGACTCCTGTCTGCTGCATTGAAGCAAAATTTGTTGCTTAATTTAAAACTACATTAAAACATTTTAACGGTTGGCTCATCTTGCTGTCATACACAGTTTTCCAAGTCAGAAAGTTATATCTGTGAGATACTTGTCCCTTTTTAATGGTATTTATGCTGCAGGCAAGCACGAAGTTAAGGAAATTTGGGGTGAGAGAGAAAAAGGAAGAGAGAAGAGGGATTCACTAGAGATGGAATAAAAGACGAGGGGTATGAATAAATAATTTAGACCCTCTATTTCCTCTCTCCTCCTCCCTGCTGAGTTGGTGATGTGACAAAAATAGGAGAGGAGAGAATGAAAGTAAAGGAGAGGAGGCAAGGAAAGGTGAGGAGAGTAAGCAGAGAGGAGAGGAGTTGAGAAAAGAAAACAGGAGGAGACAAGATACAAGGAACCGGGTAGTAGGAAGGAAGATAAGACTGGAGATGAAGGGAAAGCAGGTGAGAATAAAAGAGGCTATTGTTCGCTCGATCGTGCTTGTGCGTGCGAGGGGGCAGAGCAGGAAAATGAAATCAGAGAATGTAATTAACGCCAGATACGTGTGTCTGTGCGTGTCAACCTCTAAGCATGCAGCAGGTGTTCTCTCCCTCCGCTAGGAGACCCAGCTACGTCACTAATCGCTCGTTACCTAGGTAACCGTGGACTTCCCTGCGTCTGGCTGCACTACTGGGAGTGTGTGTGTGTGTGTGTGTGTGTGTGTGTGTAGGCGTGGGCGGATGTCTGAGTGTAAATTTATGAGTCATCCTGCACACTTCAGAGCGGCTATCCTCACACTCCTGTCTGGGGAAACACCCACACACACACACGTCTGCCTCCCGCTGCTCCATCTATCTCTCATCATTCATTCATTCATTCATTCATCATCATTCTTTTCTTTTCTCCTCTGCTGCCACCCGTTGATATTTATACCTGATACATAAGCTGATGTTTCCTTGTCGCCTGCTCTTTGTCCGCTGTATGCTCAGAGTGGGAGAGGAATGATAAGCATGATGGGACAGAAAGGGAAAGGGAAGAGCGCCACCTACAAAGAAGCTGATCAACAGGTGGTCCAAGGGGAATTGTCAGTGAGCATAAATGAAAGCTCTCCATCAACCTCTAGCTACGGCCAGTCTCACCTGGTGATTCTTCTAGTTAATGAAACAGCTGAGCTTTTTAGAACTGAACACAAGAAGAGTCCAGTCTGTCATGAAGCTCACGGCTGTCCTAGCTTAGCATAAAGACAGGAAGTGGGGAGGACTCCTACCGTGGTTCTGTTTGTGACATAAAGCTCACTAAATAGTCAATTAGTTTGATTTAAAAACTGCTCAGTGGTGATTCGAGAGACTGTTGGGGCAAAAATTCACCACTGGCCCCTCTTACCAAGCATCGGTGTGTGCATCTTGATGAGAGGACGGCTAACTAAGCTGGCTATGGTGAGAGCTCAGCCAGTTTAGTATGAGTTTGGGGTACTTGTTACAACGCTGCTCGATGAGGAAACGGTTAATCTTCACATACTCTAATGTCATGAGAAAGAGCCTCTCATCCATTGTTACCTGTAGGCCTACATTTCTGCACATTGATACAGAGAGCGATGTAAAGTTGTCCAATATGGCCAAAACGTAGCAATATTATATATTATATTATCTGCAGAAAATTGGGTCAACTGCTTATCTCTCACTCAAGGCTGAGCAAAGTGTTTTTGTTTATTATTGTCATGATTTGGCATGAGTGATGTCTTTTACTGTTTTAAAGGCTGTTCTAAATGATGCTAACAAAAAATGTAAAAACCCAGTTCTTAATTATCCGTAAGATGCCTTATTATTGACCAGGAGTTGTTGTCATCAAAAGTCATCAACAGCCAGGAAACATAGTGTAAAATATGAACTATATTCTGAACCCCTTTTCTACTGCCACATTCTCCTTTTTTATGCTGGTTCTCCTGCTGTTTCATCAGTTAGGCAAGGGCACACGTCTTGTCTGTTTTTCCAAGGTACACTGACATGCTGCGATCTGGTTTAAGCTGCTCGCTCCCTACAAAACTCCTGCTGACAGTCCATTTTAATGAAAGAAGGTGACCCCTGCCAGAGACCAAATACCGTACAGCGCATGATTTTGGAGGTCTTCACCCCTCATGCCAGTGCATCCCAACAATGTGAGCTAGAAAACATCTGTGCTTCGTCAGTAACTCACAGGACAGGAAGTGAAATTCACATTGGTTTTGTTGTCATAAATATACTAACATAACTGTTAAGGTAAATGTTAGTAATTACCAATAAAATGACACAAGCTTGCCACAGTGAATGAAATGTGTGAAATTTATTCAGACTGGATCAGAATACAAAAAATCAATTTTCTATAATTAGCTTTGATACTTTCACAAACACATAACCTAATGAATAACATTATGATGATCCATCTCTACTGGGAATGGAATAGACTGATGGAGAAGAAAGTGAGAGGGTAAAACTGGGCAGGAGAGAAGGAGAGGAGTGTGAGAAAGATCTAGGAGAGAGGGGAGGCGGATGAGTGCTGTGTTTCTTTAAGTGCATGTAGAGGGCGCTGTTGTCTCTGTGCGGAAAATTCCTGCAGAAAAGCGTCAGACAAACACTACAGACA
>KV751369.1:295837-309958 GCA_001698575.1 Mola mola | reverse complement strand
CGTGATTTGTGTATGTTTTTTTTTTGTTTTTTTTCTGTGTGTTCTCTTAAAAACTTACATTTTCAAGGTTTTGTTATCGGAACAAGCTGACGGGGGCGCAAAGTCTTCTGAAGTTTAACAGCCGTGTCCCGCTTCCCTTTGCAAGTTATAAAAAGCAGTGGAAGAGATGAATTTTAATGCAAATGCAGCTTTGATTTATTCATAACTCCTTCGCTTGGACTGACCTGGATAAAACTCACCAACACACACATGTTTTATTTGTTCTTTTTCCCCTCTGTCTGCAAGAGAGATGAGCTGTACTTAAACATACGTGTGTCAGCAATGTCAGGGACAGATAAGAGACTGAACAGGTTCAAGACTCTGAGATAAAATCCAGCTGCCATTGGAAACAACTGGACTTCTTATCTAGATAAGAAGTCCAGTTGTTTCCTACTAAACACTCTGAGATCAAGATGACCTGGATGACTGAGAACCTTCACGGACATGTGTAGTCTTCAGTACTGTGACAAGACAAAAGTCTTAGCAATGTTGTAAAGACCATATATATTTATTTCTCAGTGTCTTTATTGGAATAGAACCAGAAAACACAGGAAAAATGCATGCGGTATTAAAAAACAGGAAAAATCAGTCAAGTGCCAAGTATATAGCAGCCTGCTCACTTCAAGGACCAATTTTCTGTCACATTATTCCATTCAAAATACCACATAAAATCATATTTTTGTATTGGCAAGCCCACTGTTAGACGGAAATCTGCCCGAGATGCGGTGTTCAACCTGTTATAAAGAAATTTGATGAATCAGAAGAGGTCAAGGATGAAAAACATTTAAACTCTGATGAGAAGTTTCTCAGAGATTCTTCTTTGAGAGACCACAAGAGGTCCAGCAAGGAACTGGCTCAGCGGTAGCAGGGTAGCAGCCTGGAAACCACTTGTTTTTTCAGAGGGAAAATAGTGTGAAAAGGTTCAAATGTGATAAAGCTCATAATTTAAGCTGATAAAACACCTGCAATCATAGACTGCCATCCACAGAGTCCAGACCTGAATATTATAGCGACAGTATGGGTTCACTTGGACAGAGAAAGGAAATAAAACACAGCTGGAATCGAAAGAACTCTAGGAAATTCTGAAAGACACTGATATAATATACTAGAAAATTACTGGAGAAAACTTTTCTCCTCCTCAAAAGAATCAAGATAGGCCAAGTGCAAAGAGAGCTCCCACCAAATAATGACTTTTGTTATGAAATGTTCTTTTTTTTCTATGTACATATTTCCTGTATTTTCTGTTTATTGTAGGAGCCAAAATCAAACTCTGATCAGCTCTTGTGTGAATTCAGAGCTCCATTACGTGTCACACACGGTGAACCGCCGCTGTGTTAGCGAATCACCTCCATCATTGCTATTATTAGTCCACTCCTCTTTTGGGCTGAAAGACGCGCTCTGGTGCCACCTAGTGGCCATGGGGAGAGAGACAGATCATATTTCTGGGACACCTTGGAGAAAACGCTCCTTCCTGCCTGTGTGTGAGTGTGTGTGTGTATGTATCCAGGAATAACACACACACACTCAGAGGATCAGTCAGGCTGTCAGAGAGATGTTGTTCGGGGCGCTGAAGGGTCCTGACCTGCCTCTGACTTCACTGAAGCCTCAAAGTGACACACAATTAATTTTTAATCACGTATGATCCATCTGCTGCCCCCAGGTTCTGAACCACACAACACGGAGGAAGTACACAATCAGCGGGACTCTCTTTTATTTTAATAGGAACAAAAACGAGCCACAAATTTGGCTGCACTGCCAATTCTAGACTATGGATACAAAAATTGTTTATGTGTGGAAAGAGCTATTTAACACACCAGCATTCCACTGTCCATCATTCCCTGTGAGAATGTACAGAATGGAAAAGTTGTCGAGGTTTTCTTTGATTTAAGCCTCTACAGAAGAAAGGAGCATTTAATTTCAGCGGTCTTCGTGTCTGTGGTTGCACATTTCGTGCTGGCAGGTGAAATTTAGAATGTCACAACTTGACCTTTCAAAGAAATATTAGTTTGACTAATCATGCATATTGATCCTGAGAACCCCAAATCATCCATTACACAGATTTTTACTATGATAACGCTCACACAAATATTCAGGAATGTCAAAATAACTTGATTATTTTGTCTCTAGTCTACTCATAACTTTGTTTAGGATAATGCAGTTTCCAGAAACCCTGAGATCCTAAATTATAGATAAAGTCTGTTTAAAACATTTTGAGATCTTAGGGCTTCTGGTCAGACTAATATAGTTTTTTTCTTTTGCGTCAGTGTTTTGCAACATGGAGGAAATGTGAGCGTGCTGCATTCAGGCCGGCAGGATAATCTTACACTGAACGCCTACCTGTCTGTGTACCTGTAAGAACACGTGTGCGGTGGACAAACCCGCCATGTGAGGCAGACCGCCCTCCAGTTTATCAGCATGTCAATCTATCCCACGTCCTCCTGCATTTTTTAAACCAATCTTTGAAACGGCCCCTGACTTTGATTCTTAATGTGACAGTTGAAAACCAAAACTAACAAATTTGGTCCTTAAAATAATGTGTTTTTCTTCATTAAAACTGTAAACATGTTTAAGAATGTTAAGAAAGAATAAGTTAAAAAAATACAGCCTAAATAATTGGATTTTGTTTTTCATTTAAAGGAGATGTCCACTATTCAGCCTAAGGCCCATTTGTCAGTCTTCTAGAATCTAAACTATCACAAAAAACATCTGTTTCCAAAACTGCACAGACATTTGTCTGTTACGGACACACGTGCATTTACCTGTAGCTTTCTGCTCCATGTTACCAAACACTTGCAGGAGCATTTCAAGTGTAGAGTGGCGAGAAAACGCTATTTATCTCCGATATTTCGACTCGAAACTTGTTTTTGTTGAAGAAATATATTAATTTTGTGAGCCTGGGATAAAAGGCTTACACTGAACAATATTGGAGGTCTCCTTTAATGTTTGCTCTAACTTTAACCACAAACAGTGCTTTGTGATTTCACACATTGTTATTGTAATTCATCTATTAGAGCCCATTGCAACAGGTTTTTGCTATTATAGAGGAGATTCCCTCCATATTTTCTCCTTTATCTATCTTCTATTGCGCTGATGCGTTACATTTTAAAATCCCATCCGTGCACCTGTTCCCGGTTCCGGCCCACACACCTCACACACATCCTTCCCCGGCCCGTAATGAGGATGACAAGTTGTTTTTTTATTGGGAGAGAGAGAAAGAGAGAAAGAGAGCGCCTGTGTGTGACTGCTCGCTCGGCGCGTGGCTCCAGCGACGACGACGGTCCCAACGTGAAGAGGACAGCGCAAACATCCGGTCAACCCTTTCAAAATATTCAGTTAATAAAAGCCTAATCGATAACGGAAAGTATTTGTACGTGGAAATTGTATTTAAAAAGTAGCGTTGAAAAAAAAAAAAAGAATCGTTACAGTTAGTTCTATGGTCTTTAAACATAAAGAAAAGTTTTTGTTAATTCAGATAAAACACATTATAAAACCAGTGGACTACTGATAAAGTGGGATGATCTTGCAAAAATGTTATCAGCCTATGTTTACTTAGTTGATGTAATATAATCTTCTTACTCTTAAGCTATTTTTAAGGTCATTTGTATTGGTGCTAAAAGACAAGGATCAATGAAAATTGGCCACTTGATGGCAGCAACAAGTAGCAAAGTAACAGAAGGATGGAATAAGAATAGCAGAACAGCATATTGTGAAAGAAAAACCACTTTCCCCGCCGGGGTGTGCCGTTAAACCGTTTGAAAAGCACGCTTTAACTTTGAAGGCAGGACCGCCCTGTTTCCGGTGCTCCTCACCGTAACAGTCGGGACAATTACGCAGCTGGAGAGGCTGGCAGCAGCACGCGCGGGTCGCGCGTCTCTCGGCGGAATGCAAGGGGACGTTTCTGGAGGAGAGAAGCAGCGTTCGGGTCTCTCCGCCCTGGTTTTATTCAGCGTTTCGTCTTAAGCGCCTCGCCCGCTGACCATGAGAGCGCGGGCTGGCGAGGCTGGCTGCGGTCACGTCGTTCGGTGACACCCGCCGCTATCTGACGGACAGACCGCTGGGACGTGACGGACAGGTAAACCGCTGCGCGCTTCCCGTCAAATGGCCGCGGGGATGAGAGAAGACCCACTCTAAAGGCGCTCGTTCGGGACTTCACCACGCTGGGACTGAACTATGGGGCTGTGGTAGTCGCTGCTGGAGCTCTGCGTCTGGTTTCGTCTGCGCTCCGTCCCCCTCCGGTGGACGCGCGTGAAGAGGCTGGGGACGGACACGGGGCCGTTGTCGCGTCGGAGACATGGCAGCGGCGATCGCCAGCGGTTTGATCCGGCAGAAGCGGCAGGCGCGGGAGCAGCACGCCCACCGGCCCACCGCTCACCGGCGGCGGAAGAGCCCCGGCAAGAAGCAGGGGCTGTGCAACGGGAACCTGGTCGACATCTTCTCCAAAGTCCGGATATTTGGCCTGAAGAAGAGGAGGCTACGGAGGCAAGGTGTGGAAGGGGGAGCGGGGGGAGGGCATGCATCCACACAGACACACCACGGCACACACTTTTTACTCCCAAGATTCACAATCAACCACCTTCACACCGAATCGTGCGTTAATTCAGACTGACAGCCTCGCCCCCCCTGTGGTTCCACACACACACACACTGTCATGTGGTTCACTAGTTTCCAGGTACATCCATTATTGAAGCCATAGTCTGTCTGGTCGCTCCTTCCCCTCCGTCTCTCATGTGCGCCTCATGAATCCAAACACCATATCGACAACAAATGAGAAGGAGAGAAACAGGTTGTCATTCATGCGGGTGTCAGAAAGTGGGAATGCCTCCCGCCTACACACACACACACACAGGTGTCGGGAGTGAATCCAAATGGACGGATAGGGACAGAGGAGTGTGTTGTGATTGTAAGTGGTCAATGACTGAGGAGGTAAGTGTCGCTGCAATCAATTGTTTGTGTGAGAATGCAGCAGGTGATGGCGGTTGGAGGGAGGATGTGAGGAGGGACAGAGGAGGAGGCGAACGTGAGGAGTCGTCGTCGGTCTCCGGAACCAGACTCCAGATTGTGATAGGAGTTTCGTTCCAACACCTCCTCTTCCCGTGACCTCCTTTCCGCCCCAACTTTTAACTTTTTTTTCTTTAAAAGCATCCTATAACCTTCAATCACCTTCTTCACCTTCTCCTTCTTTCTCTTCCATTTTGTTCTCCTTTCTCCCAGCTTTTTTTTTTTTTTTTTTGCTTGTTTGTTCACCTCTCCCTCATTTAGGACTAGAAGAAGAACAGCCTCCTCCTCATCATCTTCCCCGTTTTTTCTCGCCTCTGCTTTCTTTTGCGTCACATTCTCCCTCACGTAAACCCGTCCTTTCCTTTTGTCTCTCTTACCTTGTTTGTCCCCATCCTCCACCCGCTTCCTTTCGTTCTTTCGCCCTTTTTCCTGCCAACCCAACCCTCTCTCATTACCTTACCTCTTTTTATCCATTTAGCCTTATTCCCGTCTTTCTCTCCTGCAAAAAACACCCCATCTCTTTTCCTTTCTCTGGCTTCTCTCATTTTGCTTTCTCTTTTTTCATACATTACCCTCATTTCCTTTTTTCCCCCCACTCACCTGATCTCATCTCTTCTCTTCCCCTCTCTATTCTACCACCCCAATCTTCCCCTTCCTATTTTAGATCTCCTCATCCTTTCTTCCTGCTTCAATCCCTTTTTTTTAGTCCAGTGTCCACCTAACATTCTCCCCCTCTGGCTCATCACCCTCCTCCCAGTCTCCACCCAGTCATCCTCACGTACCTAAGCGCCTTTTCATCCCTCCTTCATTTTGCCTCCCTCCTCCCTCTTTGTCCTCCCCTCTCGCTCGCTCTGCCTCCCCTCCTCTGCGCTCCCAGCTGTGAGAGCTGCTGCTGAAAGCTTGGCAGTGTCTACGACGTCTGTGCTCGGTGTGTGTTTGTGTGAGACAGATTTTTGCCAGCAGCCCCTTCTGTCTTCCAGAGGTTTTGTGAAGGAGAGACGGACGAAACTCAAACCGATCTGCAACCTGTATTACTAAATTAAAGCTGCGGTTCAGTTCCAACATAAAGGAAAACTATGGAATTCTTCAGCCTGAGCCCTGTGTCCAGCTCATTTAGGCTTTAAAATGTCACTTTTTTATTTGGAAAGTTGTGCCGGCAGGGAGTTGGGACACCAGGACCGTGAAGCTCGACAAGGCTCTACAGCTTTGGTCAAGTCAGAACAGTCGAAATAAATCCTGGTGACATTTCTATCTACAGTGAAACACACATGTGTTCTTGACTACCGTAAAGATGCTCTATAAGATAAATGTTGGTACAAACCCAGATGCAACCAATTGAGTTGTCTAAAACGGTTCATTTCTTGGCTTTCAAATGTACCGTAGCTTAGTGAGTGCATGTTCAGTCCGATGTGGAATTTGGGATTTGTTTGTGACGTGTTGGGAAGGATTTCCCCGCCAAATTAAAACACCGTCCCTGCCACAGAATATTTGCTTTTGGCCTTACGGAATTCCGAATCATAAATAAGCGAGAAATCTCACACACAGCTTTCAGTATGAATGATATTTACTAAACGCAGTGACAAATGCTGTTTTATTTTATAGGTAAAAAGAATTAAAATTGTTCGTTTAATTATGGGTTAAAATGTCAATAATTTTTTGGGGGATTGTTCTATCAAGCAAAACCACTTTATCTTGCGGCCTGTGTTGATGTTTTGATGAGTGTTGAGTGTAATTACCACTTCTTGAATGTCGATGCTTCAGGTTGGTGTCCAGATTTCAACGAACTGGACTCAACATTGCAAAACTGCAACATTACATAGTCGCGTTTATTGTTTCGTGCGTCATGCCGCGTCCGACAGACAGCCCTCCGTGGTCAAGAACCCTGTGTAGTCGCCCAGAGGATGAGAGATCGCAGATTAGAGCTGCAACGGTTTATCGATTTGTCGATCGACAGAAAATTAACCGATAGCTATTTTATTAACCAATTATTGTTGGTTCCAGTTTCTAGGCTCCAGTTCGTGACTCCAGCTTGAAAATGGAAGGAGAATCACTGTGAATATCAAATCGGTATCAGAAAGCCACTGCGGCTGAATAATACCGTGTGACGTAGCTCTGTGTTTAACACTGTCACCTCTAGCTATCTGTGCAGAGTTCCTTCACCTTTCAGCCTTCGCTCTTGTACCTTTAAGTGTTATCATAATAACTAATCTCGCTTATGTAAAAGAGGACAAACTGACTACGTTCAGTCACTGCTTGTGAGTTCTCCTTTCAGGTGCTCTTTTGTGGTGAGGCACAAAGAGTGGTGCGTCACTTGTATGAGACACCCATGTCGATGTTTGTTACCTTGTCTGATATTGAATTTAGAGCCAGACTGGTGCGTATTAATACACAATATGACACGTCAAATCGGCGTGAGGGCTTGACGGGCTGACTGAGTGAATCAGATCACATTAGGGTGACACTCTAGCTGTGCATGTGTGTATATGTGTTTATGCACACGTCTGGGTGGATGGGGGAATACCCTCAGACTGGAACAGTCTGGAATCACGAGGCTGTTGCCATGGCAACGTGAGAATGGGAATTTCCCTAGTAACAGACAGGATGTGGAGATGATGAGAGGAGTGGGAATATCACCTTGGCGACTGTGGGAATGTCAAAGTGGCAGCTCTCGGGCATGTCTTCAGGTTGGAATATGAGTAAAGTGAACAAATTAAACATATAAAAAGACGATAATGTGAAGCTAAGTAGATGCAGCAGGCCAGTCCCCTGTGGAGAGTTGTCGATTTTTCACCTGTTACAGTGGGGAGCCATGCAAACACTGACAATAATGCCAACTGAGAGTGAAATTTACTTATAATAGGGCTGAGCAATGTGATTAAAAATGTATTTCCCTATTGCTATATGAAAATTAAATCCACGCAGTGTATTTCCTTAATGCAAAATTCTCCTTATTTCCATTATTAATAAAAGATGCAGTTTAATTAAATGGGTTTTTGGACAAAATATGTATTTGACTTTGACCTGGCTCAGGGTGTACAGCTAGTCATAGGCAGCAGGAGGGTGGGCATTTCAATCCGTGACCCCCGCAGTCGCTGTGCTGAAGTGTCTTTGGGCAACTGAATCCCAAATTCTCCTGAAGCTGCACCATCAGTGTGGAAATGCTTTCGTCTCCTATCTAACTCCCAGCTTACATAATATTACACTTCTATCCATGTGTGAATCGGAAAGTGACAAACAATGTAAAGTACTTTGAGGAGACGCGAAAGGCGATGTATAGTACAAGAACGAGTCCATTTATTTAATTAAAGTTGATTTTGTGCACAACGTAAGTGATTTGGTCTCTTTCTCATCCCTAAGTAGGGGTGTCATTAACTATCAATAAAGTTCAATATCATAGTTATCATAATTAAATTAACAACGTACAAGTCAGCCAGGTAGCTGGTTTTGTGCTCCATGTGG
Source organism: Mola mola (assembly GCA_001698575.1). Classification (NCBI taxonomy): domain Eukaryota; kingdom Metazoa; phylum Chordata; class Actinopteri; order Tetraodontiformes; family Molidae; genus Mola; species Mola mola. The sequence goes on along the minus strand of KV751369.1, from coordinate 301,462 downwards.
CGAAAGGAGCAAAGGGTGGAAGGAAATTATTGATGTGGCCAAATTTTGTTTGTTTTAATTGCTTCAGTTTATGAGGTGACTTTAATGTTGTGCAGGCCCCTAAAGTTCTGCTGTATTTTATATCTACCATAATTTTTTCTAAATTAAAATGCTATTTTATACCTTCAGTGAAGATTTCCAAGGTAGGAAGGAACCTACTTTTTATGTTTATTTGATTTATGCTATGTCAGTCTAATATACTGCTGTGTCACTATTGCACCATAATGCTGCTGCTGCTGCTGCCACCCTGTTGGGATAAATGCACTATTAAAGATGGAAACTAAATTTAGTTTGCAATAATAAATTCTGCTCCCTGCAATCATCGATAAACTTTTGCTTTAATATCATGAATTACCGTGATATAATTTTTACATATCATTATATTACTCACCCCTAACATTGAAACCCCCAACCACTAGATGGCAGTGTTTTCTTCAATGTTCCATCTCTTAAGTATTCCACTGCAATGTAGCACATATTCTCAGCCAGAGAGCACAAAGAACTCACCCCTTTGAAACAAATATTTTCTTAGTTATCGAATATTCGGATTTATTGAATCGTAACCTGTCTATCGGGGTATGTATTGCCTAATTGCCTAATTGATGCCTTGTTGAAGTTTTCAGTAAACTGTATTTTCAATTTTTAGTACACCAGTATCCTACTTGGATTAATATAAATGTGTTTTTACGAAGCCTTAAAAAAATTGGGAGAAAAAATAGTGCTGCCATGACACTTCCTCATAGGCTATTTCAACACCGGCCAAGAAAGATATAAAATGCTTCCAATGAGCAGCGTCTAAATGCAGGCTGCTCTTTAAAATTGTATAAATATTGAACGTGTCGCATGTCCAAATTACAACAAATTCAACACCGCACCTCATTGGGCCCTTAAAAACAGGCCTGCTAAGTGTGAAGTAGATTAGAGGATTGGTTTCAAGAGATACGCAAGCCACAGGAAGAAAGACAGAATTTACTGGCTTTAGAGTAACACACGGTTATATAACAGTTAATACTACACATACTTTACAGAGGAGGCAATTGCACGGGGTTTAAACACCAAACATCTATTGATCATCACAAATCAAGACTTTTTGCACAGCTGTCAATGCTGAAAAAAGTGCTGGATTATGTGTGAGAGCAACGGAAAAATGCTCAGCTCAATTTCTTCCAGCCTTTGCTTGTTTACTCTAAACTAAAAGCTCACACCCACATACTGTATGTTTAACTGACAGTGATATGAGAATGATAGAAAATGACTCCAAAAATAATGACATCTTGTAATAAGTAGTTGGGTTTTTTTTTCTATAAATGCCTAAAATTGATAAGAGCGAAATAAGTTATGTGATTAAAGAATAACCAAGACATTTACGCTGCAGACACAAACAGGCACTGAAGTATGAAATCCAGATCTAGTGGTGCAGGAGGTGTTTCTTTGGGTACCGCACTGACTAGAATCCACAAATTCATTATAATGGCATTTTGTTTGATGATGACGGATTTTTTGCCAAATTTTAAATGTGCTCGCCGCACCAACCTGCCCAGGATGATAATCATCTTAAAAGACTGAGAACTCAGTAAAGTACAGATTGAAAACTATCAGAAACGCATCAAGACAAAAACACAGCAGAGACAATTATATATCCCAACTTGTTTGTCTTTCGTACGCATCTGAAAACTTTCCAAAAACGGGGCCCCTTCGGCAGTTGACTGCTCACGTCTGGGGTCCACCCTCAGTGTATGACGCAGAGAAAGACAGGAAAAACACAGTCTGTACTGTGAGTATCTACTCCGTGTTTCCAGACACCTGCAATGACCTTGTAATCAAGTATAGTTAAACACTATCTGTCTCACAACATTACAGACAAGTTACTATTAAACCTTTAGAAATCCATACGTAAATTCTGTTAAAATAAATCATATATACAAACCTTTATGTTTGTTAATAAATAGTAAACAGAATACAGGAGAGTCAAAGCCAAGGCGAAGCCGAACTCCACCATCAAAGGTTCAGAAATAATTTCACAGCCTTATTCAAGTGGAACAATGACAATGAAGGAAGGATTAGTCTGAGAATCCTGTAACGGATTGGATGTGCCTGACTAGCCTCTCCGTAGGAAATCCCTCAGGATGCTGCATGTGGTCACATTGTTTTTAACTGCCAGACTGTATCTAACAATGCGACCAGAGTTAAATTTCTGATGTCGAATCTGCAAATCATTCTGTTTAAGCTGATAAAAGTGACAAATCCCGCCAAGTTCGCACTTAAGTGCAATGTGGCGTGCAATATGATTTGTGATTTCTTTTCAACTGCCTCTCGTCTTGTGTCCTTGTCTGTGTCTGTGTGTAGAACCACAGCTGAAGGGCATAGTGACCAGGTTGTTCTGCAGGCAGGGCTTCTATCTCCAGATGGGCCAGGATGGAAGTCTGGATGGGACCAAAGACGACAGCACCAATTCCTGTAAGCAGACACATTCAACACATACACAAGCACATGTGCACACAAATGCACAAAGTTATGGGTGAGACGCAAGTGAGACACTAGTGAGAGGAAAAATTGTGTTTTAAAAGTAGTCATGTTTAGAGCTGGTATTGTCAGGAACTTTACATTTTAATTCAATTTTCAATTCTTTGGGTCACAATACAATTTGATATTGATTCAATAATACACATAGATAATGGAAATACTAAAATTAAACAGTTATAGTACCTTCTGATATTTGTTAAATAGCAATCCTTGCATTATTCGTATTAATTTAAAACAAAATGACCCCAAAATTGATGTTGCCATTACATTTTTTTAAGGAACAAACAATAAAACAGTAACAGTATAGTATACTTTACTACTTTACTGTTGTGCACATTTGTGCCGAAGCAGAAATTGCAGCACTAAAGTAAGCTAATAAACGTAACTGCAGTGTTTCTCCAAGGTTTACTAGTGTGGAGGGTGGGTGGGTAATCAACATAGGCCTAGGACCATCCTAATGATGGTATGTCTTGATGATTATCTGCAATATTACAGAAAAAACTGGACCGGAATGACCTAAGTTAAGAGCTGTGGTCTGACTGATTCAATGTGTTGTTTTATTATTTATGAGTAAAAGAACCCTCATCACCTTCGTTCTTTCGGCTTTGGTGACATTTCTGCTGTGCTTAAAGCACCGACTTCATCTTCAACTGGGGTTATAGCGTCAGTCAAACTTTATCTCCGTTGTCGCTACGTGTGCGAGCATGGACGAGTCAGGACTTCGGCAGTGAGATGAGAGGAGTGCAGTCACTGCTCGGGAAAGCAGACAGTTATAACATCACACGTGCTCTGCTGAAAATGTGCGCACATATCATTTTTGCTTCATTTCTGTGGAAGTAATCCATTTCAGGATTTTCTGAATCGATGTACAATTGGGGAAAAAAATATTTATTTATTTTCTCACTCAGCTCAATCATGTCGTGTTTTGTTGTGCATGATTGTCTGAAAAGAAAAAATACCAAGAAACTGATCCGGTTAAAGTGAAATATATTCTATTTACAATATAGGAAATAACAAATATTATTACAAAAAGCAAAAGGAAAGCGTCCAATTCCCTAAAAACCCTGTACTGAAACAGTATAGGGAAGCACGAAGGTGAATAAATGCTGAACCACTAACCTTATAACTTTTTAAGGCCTCGTTCATTGGAGCGCTGCTCTCAATTCTGCCCTCAAGGAGAAGCTACAGATGGATGGCTTATTGATTAATGTAGCCTTTGCTATGTTCGTGTTGATGTGTTGAGGCAGAGAGAAAATCAAATGCTAATCAGTAATCACTACAGCATGAAGCTCGCTAGTTCGAAGCGTTCTTTCCACATTGGCTGAGCTTGTTTTGCCCTCTCCCATCCGAGTGTTGCATCACTTACTATGATTTCTTCTTTTTTTTTTTTTGGCACATAAATCCTTGGCAGACATCTTAACTTTGCCATTTTTTTGTTTATAATTTTCTGCCATCAAACAGAATTTACTGCAGCTCCTGCTTGTTACCACGATTCATTTTAGTCAGTGACATTTTGTGTAGCATTTAAAGCACTGTTGTTACCATTTATAATCAGCAGGCTGCATAGCTTTGTATTAAGGAGCTATTCATGGGCATAACTATGGCTTATGCCTAGTTTACATGACATGATTTTTAGCCTGATTTTCCAGGGCCTTACAAGTGTTATAGCTCACCAGCAAAAAGCCCCAAATTGGAGCCAGAGACGCTTAATCTGCTGTCACCATATTTACTTCTATGTGAACTCCTCAAAGACGCTAATACGTACAGTATATGCTTTTTTTTTATGTCAGAAGTCTATTTTGAAATTTGCTTGTGCTATAGTTTCTTAAAATCAGTTTTGTACGCCATTTCTTGTGTCACTTGGTGTGCTTTCATTACTTTGGAGACTGGACATAATAGTCAGTTTCTCCAGTGGAAGATGGACCTAAATTCTGCAGTCCACCAATTACAGTCAAAAATGTATGGCATGTATGGCTGAATTACCCCAATGTTTGATCTAAACACTCTGCAGTGTAAAGTAGACTAGTTTGAAGGTCGAAACATGACAGAGCTGATAAAATCCGGTTTGCTGCGGCTGCAGGGACTAATTGAGCACATGGCTGAACATATCAGTTACCTAAAAACATCTATGTGATCTATGTGTGATGTCCTGTTATCATTAATAGGACTGTGTATTGCCATAAAACTTCACAAATGAAAAGCAGTGGCTCTGTCAGCTTGTGAAGCTGAGGTAGACGGAAGCTTGGTGGTGGTAATTTCCAGTGTAGCCTGCCTTGAGTCAACAGGTTGTATGCTGAGGTTGTTACACCGTCAGTTCGTCTGTGTGGTGTCTTGTTAAATGATACAGTGAGTTGGTTGTATTTACTGAGTATTTTGCTGCCTGCTTATAACCAAAGTGCATCCCAGCGCTCAGAAAGCTGAAGGCTGAATTTTCCGCTGCGCTCACAATTGCTCAACTCTGAAATTCCCTTTTTTAATATCGGTCAGATCATGTTAATAGCTGGAGAGGGAGGAGAAGGTCTTTAAACACACAGGGATTTTAAGGAATTCGAACAATATTTCACATATACAGAAATGATAAGCTCAACCAAAAATCAAAAACAAACAACTTTTCGGTTGCATGTAGTGGTATTTGTCCATCTAAATTGTTTTGCTGAGTTAAGAAGTGTGCTTCCAAGAGCAGTCAGCAAGCTAATCGATAGATAATTCTGTAATGATTAAAGGATAAGGGTTAGAGAGGTGGGGTTTAACCTTATGTCAGAGGGAGAAGAATTTGAACAATCTTGAAAGGTCATAACAAATGATTGCTGATTATCAACATTCTTGTTCTATTTTGACTTTACAGAAAAGCTGGATACACAATATATCAAAATTAAAATAGTAATCATAATAATAATGTTAGTTTATGGTTTAGGGAAAATGTTTCTTTCTCTATCACACAGCTTTTCCATCACTGTATAATATTAGTGTATTATATTAGAGTTATGGAACGTTCTCTCCATTTATTTGGTCACCTGAAATTACCTAAGTGTTCCACTGGGATTATTAAGGTTCATTGAGTGT
>KV751369.1:284907-295797 GCA_001698575.1 Mola mola | reverse complement strand
GAACCTTTAAATCCAAACACTATGCAAAACAGCCTGACAATCACTGCCATGTTATACTGAATTGTATCCTAATTTGCATTAAACATAAACATCAATTATACGAGTTCCCTCATTTGATGTATCATTCAATCTCTAATGTTCTCTATGGATATGGAAGCTTTTAATTTTTAACAAAAAATGTTTATTTTGCACAACTGGAACAACATTTCAAAGATTCACGGTCTGGGATTTCAGCATTGTCTTTTAAAATACCTACCTGAGGCTTTTAGGAGTGATCAGCTGTTCAGCTCTACCATCGCTGACAGCTGTTCTTCAAATAACATCTGCCCATGAAACTGAGAGCCTAACTTTGCTCGGTAGAAGTAGGGTTATCATTACTTCATGCAATTGGAGGTGGATATGTATTGAAAATAAAAAAAAAAATTAAAAAAAAAATCATTAGAAATGCAGCCTGTTTTTATATGACTCACCCAAATAACATGTAATGTCAGTGAATAACTTTAAAAACACATTGGTATTTCAAAAACTTGCTTGCTATGATGATACAAATTGGTGGCAGTGTGATCAAATGCTCAATCTGTAATAATGTTGCTTCACTTCTTTGAAACAGAACCTCAAGAAAGCGATTTTATATTACTAAAGCTAGAAAAAAAAATTAGAATTGAGATTTATTATATTCAGCATTGTCACAAACCGCGGTATTGTAATGTGCCCTTTGCATGTCATCCAGGTGTGCAAAGTAACTGCATTAAACCATTGCGCGTCTCTGTCTGATGCCACAGGGGTGTATAGCCCGCGTGGATGTGCGTGGATGAGATAGGAAGGGCTGTGACAAAACGTCGATATCTGACCGGTTGGGGCTGAGAGCAGGCTGGCAAATCTCTGACTTTCAAATTTTACAGCCCCTGGAGCCCAAGCTGCATATTCACCCCACCAACAAACCAAACAAGTGAGCAACTGACATTTCAGTTCTCACAGAGCTGTATTTCAGAAGGGGAAACACACATGTTAAAAAAAATCTGTCTGCAGCCACAAATCATATTCGACTGTTATTACAAAGCATATACGGTGTGGGCCTCATTGAGTATGAATTCATATTTTTAATCAGGTGTGTCTACTTTGCGGGTGTTAGCAAATTAATTCTATATACTTATTTGTTACTATTAAAGGTGTTAGAGCCAAAATACCACAGAACTGTATGCTATTAAAGAAATTTAAAAAAAGGCTGGCATAGAGTAGCAACACAGAATGACATGCAGACCAAATTAGGTATTTTCAACCTTTGTGGAAGGTGAATACAATGGGGAAAAAAAGGATAGAATTAGCCTATTTTATGTTTTACGAAACCCATTCAGTCAGTTGATTTAATCCTCTTCCTTTCCCCCACCACAAACATCAGCAATCAAAACATAATGACATGAGCTCCAGGTAAATTTAGTTGACATACCTCTGAAAAATAAAACTAATAATTCCTTATTAAATGATAGCTTTAAATGGGATTTTTGTTTCTGAACATCACTGCAGAACCTTTGAGGGCTGTAACCTGTAACTTTAGTCTTGACACAGGACTGCAGTCTCTCCTCAGTGAGGTGAGAGGGATTTTTGGATTTTATGTCGTTCATGATTGATAGCTTGCTCATATACGTTTGGTGATCCAAAGATAGACAATTGCATAATTCCTATCATCCAGAAAATACGCAATAAATACAAAAGAATACATACATACAATAAGTAAATCTACAATAAGTGCTTTTTTTTTCAGCCATTCCACTATACAGTGTGAGGAAAAAAACACATTAACAAGGTTTTGCTATGAGAAAACTTGTCTTACTAACCGACAAAATTGCAGGTTATGCTGGTGTTCAATGAGGTAAGATTTATAATTCACTCTCACTGCAAGGTTTGTTAACCCAAAGCGTCAGGATGTTTGTTTCGTGATCGAGACGCTTTGCATTTGGCCCAGCTAGTAAGGATGTTGGTCAAAATACTGGAGTTCTCCTTTAACCATTAAAACTAAATTCGTAGCCCCGATCCTTACTATTACACTAACCAAAACCAAATTCAATCCCTGAAAAGAATGTCTGAGAAATCAAAACCAAAACTACACACACCCACACAAATACGCACACATGAAGTTCTTCTGTTGTTTTGTCCTCAGCTCTGTTTAACTTAATTCCTGTGGGTCTGAGAGTTGTGGCCATCCAATCAGTCAAGACTGGACTTTACATCGCCATGAACGGAGAGGGTCACCTCTACTCATCGGTGAGCACAAACGCACACACGTACACTCATACAGACACATACAGCAAGAAACTGACGTGTTTTTTTCTTTAAATTTGTTTATTTGTTCTGAAAATTGTAAATGAAACCTGCTAAACGAACATTTGTCACACCATTGATATGAGAGAGACAAAGAGAACAACCTGAAAGACATGGTTGCGGCGAGGTTGGGAAGAAGTGAAGCAGAGGAGGAGTCGGCTGCTAGGAGATCTGCTCGAGTAAATATGAATTATTTGCATGTTGACTCATTGGAGAGAGTTCATGCTCCTCTCCATCCCTCTTTCTACCTTGACTTCCTTTCTTCTTTTAGTGAAGATGACAGGAGCCAGAGAGGAGGGGATGAGCGATGATGGGAGGAGAAAGGAAGAAAGGTGAAGTGATGGAGAGAGGGCAAGTGGGGATACAAATGGATGGGAGGGGGGAAAGGAGAAGAGGAGATGAAAGGAGTGAAATGAAAGGGAGAGGTGAGGGGAATAAAGGTAAGGCCAGGACAAATCATGAAAGAGGAGAGAAGAAAAGAGGCAAAAGAATTGAGATGAGAAAGAAATAGGATAAGGACGATGAACGGAAAATCGGTAGAGGGGAGTAAATGGAGTGGAATAACAAAAAAATGGTTGTACGTGAATAGAAACGACGCCAAAGAGAAGGAAGGACAGACAAATCCGGGAAAAGATGGAGGTGAACAGACTGTGGTCAGAAGCAGAGAAAAGGGGAAGAAAAAGAGAGCAGTGGCAGACAGAAGAGAAGAAAGGTGCTGTGGACAAAGGGATTAGAGGAAAAGAAAGGAGCAATCTGGAGGAAGAAGATCGGCGCTTCTCTGCTGGGCTTTCTCAGCCTGGCCCTGAAAATTAGAGATACATGAGGGCTTCCTGTAAATAATTGAAGAGGGGGAGTCCCCCCCTTTACACACACACACACACACACACACATACACACTGCAGAAATCCCCTCTAAAGCTGCGTAGAGGGAAAGCGAGGATGTTTGATCATGTTACAGCTCTGTGACTGAAGTGCATGCAGCTACTGTACATGATAACGAATATGTAAATTATGTGCAGCAGGTGGAGTTTATTAAAACAGCGCCACTCGATGTTTAATTGGCCGTTGCAGAGTCTGGCCAGATATAGTGAGTTTTAGTGTGCGGTAAGAATGGAGCTGCTTTGCCAGAAGAGCTAGTCATTAAATATTACAAGGGGGCAATAACAGCTAGAGCCTGTTTAATCTGTTTAAACGCCCTACCTTTACGTACTTTGGTAATTGTTTGGTGCAGGTGAGCATCTTGTTTATCGGACATAGTTCGCATCATATGTCATCAGTTACGGTAGCGGTGTCAGGACATCTGCACAAATCAGTGCACAAGTCAGTTGTAAACACATTTGAGATAGTCCAGGCTGCATTTTGAATGGAACAGTACGTTAGGAGAATCGACAGATCTCCACATTGGTTCATTTTATGACCCTGTAGACTTAGACATTTTTTTCACCTGTCCAAATGTAACAAGTGAAGCAAAGTGAATTGAGTGGGAATGTTTAAAGCATGTTGTGGCTGCATAGTAGTCATTCTAATTAAAACATGATGTATTGTATACAAAAAAGACATCAGTGAAGCAAATGAGACATTGGATTTAAATGCATGTTATATTTTTAATGGATTCTAATTTTTTATCTGTGTGGTAAATGTTTTATTTTAAATAAGGGGTTACATTCATCTTACGCAAATAAACACTAAAGACCACTTCTTATGAAAATCACGTTTTTGACCTTGTTAATATGTCCTTGTGGTGTTTTCTATGTACTACAATACACATCATGTCAAACAGTCAAAGGCTTAGCTTAGGATTTTTACCTTTGTTTCTCAACCAAAACAACATTTGATAGAAGAAAAAAATTCTGAAAAAGAAATTCTGACAGCAAGTGTTTCTATGTAGGAAACCCAAGGAGCCAATCCTGATGACTTGTGGGGATGTAATGTAATGGAAAAATAACTGTAATAACTAAAATAACTTCTTGTCTGGTTCAAACATGTATGCCTCTGAATTACTACAATGTTAGAAGTTGCCACTGTGCAGCATATAGTAGACTAGTTTAAAAGTAGGAAGACTGACTGCAAAAGCTGCAAATCTGAAACCGGATGATGACTAATTGTATGGCTGCCATTCTTTTTGTGAATTGGTTATTCATTTTAAATACATTTTTCTGAACATTCTGCTAAAATACTCATAACACAGCAATCATGTCTTTTTCACACATACTTTATATGCCTATATAGCAACAGAGCATCATCAAGACAATTCTTCTATTGTGATGCCAACTTTGTCTTAATTACTGTCTCAGAAATTCGAAGTGCTGAGCCTCAGCTTGTTCGTGTATTGATGCTGCTCTGCCCTAAATGACATTCTTTATGCTCTTACTGCAAATTGTTAATGATATGCTGCAAACTTAGTTATACATGGTAGGATCATCTTATTCATCACAGATCCCAGGCATCAGGTAGTGTGTATTTGTGCATGTGCATGTGGTTTGTGGACACACACGTATGTGTTTTGTGTACATGCCCGTGCACCTACCAGATGGCACAGTGTGCAATGAGATGCAACGTGATAATTATGGAGCATGCTGGCAAAAGTGCAATGTAAAGATGTGATGATGACTTCCGGAGAGTGTGTGTTTATGTGTGAATGAGGCCAGGAGTGGCAAGAGAGTGTTCCTGTGTACACTGGACTCTAGCATCTCGTGTACATGAGTGGGTTTATAGGGGTGTTGTCTGCTGAGTGATGAAAGAGGACATGGACTCATCATGGAAAATCATCTCACCTTTCTGATAAGAAACCACCATTACTGCCGATTGTACTGTTATCTTCTGCTATTGCTGCTTCATGGAAAAGGAGAATAAGAAGGTAGACAATTATTATTTTGTAATAAAGGGTCATGACTGGGGCTCATTTACAGCAGTGCCCCCATGAAAAATCTACTTCTTTCTGAAATCTGAAATGTGCTGACTGACCAGCAGCCAAGATTAGAAATGGAAATGTATTCCTTCATGCCAGCTCCTGTGAGTCAGACTTTTAGAGCTCTGCTCTGTCTGCCGGAGAGGTCCTGAGAGCTAGAACACCATCAATTCAAGTCCACCCTATATCCATCTTTTTCACGTTCTCGTTGCTCCACTTACCCTTCGGTGAAAGTGAGGGGTACGTGGAGCAACGAGGGGGCATCGGGCATGTATTATGAGATGGCTCGTGTCCCATTAGAGGCGTTGTCATTTTTTTTACTTGTTCACATTTTATCATTTTTTCCTTGATTGTTGTGCCTCCATCATGGATGAGCAAGCTCAGTAGTTATATTGTTTCTCTTTTGTCTGTGAAGCAGGATCTAGATTCTGCCCAGGTTGATATATTTTGAAAATTGGATTTTCTTTGTCATTCCTGTGTCTAACTGCCATATAGTTCTAAAAAAGATACAGAATGCAAACATGACAACAATTCTATGTAGATATTTGAGATACATAATGCTTAAGTACTGCATCAAGTTTTCTAGCTGTCCTGCTAATCTGACCTTTTGAATATATGCAGTTCACACTTTTCCGATGCCATTTTCCATTTTTTCCTTTCCAATTCTGATTCCAATACCTTTATCATCAGTTTTGGCCTATACGGAATACTGATTCAATGCCAGTGTGGATTGTATTGCTCTATGTGGTCCGACTGCTAACATGAATTCAGTTCTCCCTTGCCATTCTGAGCAGAGAAGAATTGATTCCCAGAATGTAAAGTCAAGTAGAGCTACTATAAGCCTACTTGGGAGTAGCAACGTCCCATTTATGTTTTTTGGATAAGTGCACAGACTCATTGTTTGCCTTTCTGATACCTTCATTTTTGGCTGTATCTGTGAAATTTCTCTGAATGGTATTGGAATCAGAACAACTCTAGTTTTAACCAGAAACAGATTCCCAAGAAGAAGAGGACTACTTATACAAGGTTGCCTACAAGGTTATGCATCAAAATGTAAGTTTTGTTTCTACAATGGTAAGCCTACCCCTGCAAGTCATTAGCATTGGTTCCTTAGGTTTTCTATGTAGAAATACTGGACTGTCTGATTTTTTTTTTTTTTTTATTGGAGACTGTGTTTTGTGCATTGAAAAGCAAAAGACAAAGCCATGATGTCAACTGCATATTTCGGTTATGATTTGTCATAGTACATAAAAAAACAACATATGGACATGTCAAGAACTGGATTTTCATTCAAGACAGTCTTTAAGCTGTTTTTCCACTCAAAGTTAGAAAGTTAGACACATACTTTGTGTAAAATCTACAGGGATCACATTTTCAAAATAGAAAGCCATAATCATTACTGTTTACAGTTCAAGGCATCCTGTTAACACTTGTACAGATGGTGGTCTATGGGGAAAATATGTTTCAGACTCTAGGTGGATTTATAGCTGCATTACTTTAACTGGCCTTGGGCAAAACTGGAAGCAAATGTATCATATCCAGTTCTTTGATACATTCGTGTCCACTGTCTCGAACTCGCTCTGTGCAGCTTGACATGGCCTCCATCCACTTTCCGTATTCTCTGAGAAGCACAGTCCTTCTGCTTCTCGAATACTTCTGAAACGCCCTTTGTAGATCTCGAGCATTGTCTAGAATCTGTGCAATCATTCCTGGTAACAGTTTGACTTCTCCACCCTAATAAAAACGAAGAAATACACACATGTTGCTAGAAACAATATATTGACTTGTTTGCAGGATCGCGATATATTGTGGTACATATCGTGTCCAGATTTTTGCCAATACATGTCTAGTTCATTCATTAGAATGAACAGAATTAAAAGCTCTATGCTGGAGAGACTATATTTTTCAATTTCTCAACATGTTTCTCTTTTACCTCTCTTTCTTCCTGAACTTCCAGCAGTGCGTTTTGGTGCAAACGCAGGGTGATGCATGGGTTATTGCGTGCACTCCATGTACGTAGGCGTGTACTCCATTCATATCACAGTCTGTGCAGCAGGCAGACAGAGTGAGTCCTGTGATTTCTACATCACAGAATGATGTGAAGGAGAGGAAAAAAATGTTGGCCGTGTGAGTCATGACGCAGGTGTACACACATAGATACACACGCATTTTTTGGTGAGTAGAGAATGAATTAAGTGCTGGTTCATCTCTGGAACCTTTTCAAAGATTAGGCCTTGTGTATCATAATGTTGAAGTACCACACGGCAGACTACACACTCAGAAAGTGCATTTGAACATTTGGACAGGACTTAAATATACTGATGTTTACAGCTATTGCTGATGTACGTGTGTGTGGTCTTTTTCTTCAGCTTTTATCTGATGACTCATAGCCAGCACTTCCTGTTTAGCAGTTCAGAGACTCAAGGCAGTGCACTTCTCTTTGGTGTTGGCATTTCATTGCTAAATTGTCTCATATTGGTCATGTCAACCTGGGAAATCTAAAACTGATATTTACTTACATAACTGTTGTGCAGTCGTTAAAGAGAGATGACCCAAACCTGACCAAGGGGATAATTATCCTAAACCCAAACATAGTTGACCTGAAGAAACTCATACAAACAGAAAAAACGTAGGCAATTACTGTTACAGTTGAGATTTTGTTTATATACCAAATACGATACCATCCTATGTGATTCTCGCTGATATTAAGTATACAGTGATCCATTTGGCTCTGCCTTTGCCTGAGACAGGTTTGAAACTGAATGGCTCTGTTAAGATCTCGAGTTGGAGGTAATTCAAACATGTATGGCTGAATTACTTCACTGTTAGAACTTGCCACAGTGCAGCACATAGTAGACTAGTTTAAAAGTTGGGAGATGACTTGAAAAAAATGTAAATATGCAATTTTATGAGACAAATATGAGTTTTTTAGGGATTAACATATGGCTGGAGCAGAACTTTAATAGACTACTTGAGTAGCACTCAATCACTCAATCTTGAGCACAGCAAATAGCAGAAGTTCTTCTTTTCTTAATGAAAAGCCACTTTACATAAGTTTTCCCCTTATACAATCCATTTGGCCCGATAAAATTCAGAGTGTCACATTTTCTTGAGAGTATAATTGGATCAGGTGTTCAGGTGTTGAGTAGTTTAGGAACACCGTGGTGTTCCTGACAAGCTGAGAGTGACGCTGTGATTGGAGTGAGATTTATGCTTTGATTCCATCTGCCTGGGCTCAAGGACATCCTTTCAGGTCCCCTCTCAAACCGCCGTCTTCGCTCTTTTTTTGGTTTTTATATGCCATCACTCCTCCTCCCCGCTCTTCTCTCTGGGATTCTTTTCTTTACAATGATTTGTTTACCCACATCTCCCTTGGGTAATTAGTGCTGTGATAATAACTGTTGTTGGAAACAAACACACTCACGCACATACATAGTAAATATACACCCACAATGCTATGAAAAATAGCTTGAACGTAGTTGCATTAAGTAACACTCATGTAACACCATAGATGTGACTAATAAAAAATTATTGTATTATGAATTACACTATGCCATCCTGTATCACTATAATCACTGTAATTGCATAAAAATGCATTGTACTTTATCGACCATCAGTCATGAGAAGTTATGATGACGCATGCATTAGTTTAGATACATCCAACCTTCACTTTACTGAACACATAAAAGATAATTTAGGAAACTGCATGCACCATTGTAAAGTGTGTACTATATATATACTATGAATCCTTACTAAAGTTGAGTTCTGGATATATAAAGTATAGATGGTCGTATAGATATTTATGAGCCCAATCAGTCAACTTCTATGAGTAGATTATTTGTAGAAGAGTAGAATGAAGCACATCCGTGAGACACTTGAACATATATCATCATCATAATAATCTGCATCCCTGCAGTTGTAGAAGACTAATCCAAATCCACACCTCATAACATATTATTCTCAGTACTCTCTGAAGACTATACACCTGTGTTGTCTGCCCAGTTATCAAATTTCTTTAAACCTCTGCTTTTGTTTTGGGTTTTTTTTGTTTGTTTTTCAATGTACCTACAGCAAATTGAATCTGTGGAGTTTCTCATTATGTGTGGAACTCAACCTCATTTCAAAATCTTTTCAAGGGTTTTAAAAGTCTTGTAGTGTGAGTGCAGCTTCAGTGAACAAGGACTTTTAAATTCTCTTCTCTAACAGCAAACACAAAGCCTGGTTTCAGGACTGCAGCGACCAACCGCCACCACCATAGCTACTTCTTAAAGCAGACTGAGGTTTTTTTTATTCTAAATGTATTAATACTGAGTGCCTAAATTACAAAAAAGTCCGCACTGTAGCTACCGTTTGTTGCAAATTGCATTTAGGTGCACCGTTGTGAAATTTAAAAGAGTGAGCCCACACTTTTAACCGCTTTGTCCTATCCACCATTCACCTTACTGCTGCTACTGTACTAAAGTGAGTAGTCAAGAATAGTAGCGCAAGTACAATAAAACGTCATACATCATCGCCTGATGCCAACAACTTGGGTGCTAGATTGAAATTAACATTACACAATTTATGTCATAAAAACCAACAAGCACCATTTTTCAGAGTGCTCATTTGTACTTCAGTTCTGACCCAGTCACGTACCGGTGCCGATAAATACCAGTTCTTGATAACTATCCCTAGTGGAGTAGAGCAGAAAATTAAAAGATTTAAGTACAAGTAAATCAAAATTGTATGCAAGTACAGTACTTGTTTATTACCACCAGTAATAGACCATCAGTAGACTATCCAATTATTTGGATGGACTTATTATGTGCTATTTTTTTGGGCTGAATATATGATTATTGATTGCTGCCTGGAGTGTTTACAAAGATAATGCTCATAAAATAAATAGAACAGCTGCTGTTCAAGGCAGGATGCATTATTGTCTGTGTGCGTAATTCAAAAGATTACATGTATGTACCCGATCTCTGCAGAGCATGGTGAAACAACAGGGTAAAGAATGGTGATGAGAGAAAGAGGCTGGTTAGAGATGAGAGAAAGAGAGAATCCCCTACTGTTTTTCCAATCAGGAGGCATCACCCTCCTCACTGGGTGATTTATTTTCTCTCCTCTCCTTCATGTCCCAATTTTCATCCACCCCACCTTCTCCTCCTTTCATTCATTCTTTCTCTCCGTTTTTTTCCCTGTGGGCAGCTTGTGGACGCAGTTTTTTTTAGACATGACGACAGAAACACATTCAGGCAGGCGGCGTTGTGAAAATGACTGACCTGCGAGCTTGACGTTTTAACAGCTCGCTTTTTCTCCGCTCTGAATCTGGTCAGAAATAAATGTCTCATCTCCATGACCAGGGAACACGAAAACATCTTTTACTTTAAAAGCAACAGTAAATGATGTATCAGCCCACTGACCAACATGAGTGTGTGGCACTGCTCTGCTGCACACCTGCGGACATAATCATTAACAAATGAATGATGAATCTGGAGTGCAGTTCAAGTCTAAAAATACTGAAAAGTATCAAGCTGTACAGAGGACAACCCCACTGTTAATACAAATTCAATTCAAAACCATGGCCAAAGGACAGCACTTGATCATTGTGTGTGTCTCTATGACATTGGCAATAAACAGAGCATCCATTCATTATAACCTGTCTTGCTCATTTGGTCACATCCC
>KV751369.1:270229-284778 GCA_001698575.1 Mola mola | reverse complement strand
CGAAGCCACAAGTGTGTGTTTGTGTGAGACAACTTGAAGCTCCGCACTGGCGCCTCCCAAACCTTGCTTTTAAAAAACGTCTTCCCGCATTAACATGAATGGATGTGATACAACTCAAGACGTAGCGTGGTAAATGTTCGATTAGCAAAGCAAGTGTTTTTATGTGTGTATTTCTCTCTTGTGCTCCTGCAGCCCCCCCAGCACCACCACCACCCCTGCACAAACACATGCACACACACCCCAATGTATCCACCCACCCTCCAACCCCTCCCTCTCAGTGCTGGTTGGTTGCCACGGCTACAGTGTCGCCTCTCTTCCTCATGTTGCTATGAGACTCGGACCGATAGACCTGAGCTGAATGACAATGCGTCTGCGGCTCTGGCAAGAGGCCTCAGCAACCAATAAGAGATGGTCTAGACAAACACTTCCCATTCTGGGGTCTGGGGACCTCAGGACGATTGCTTGGGTTGGCAGGAGCCTCTTCAGCCATTTGAGGAGGAGTTCATTAATGTTATTTTTTCATATTTCACACAGCCTCAATGATCGAACGTGTCAATCATTGTCTTCTAAATGATTGCGAGAGTTCTTGATTAACATGTTGACCCGAGAAAGGAAAATTCTTGTAAACAAGGAGCAGAATAGTGCAATGTTATGATAATATCATCAAAAATTAATATCAAAGAAGAATAATTACATATAGTTCTTCATATTACAATGGATCAATGAGTATGTGCATTTGAGTAATAGTAAGTAATAATAAGTTTTTTCATAGTGATCAAAGTCAAATTTCAACAATTCTGGCCAAATCTACAAACCTTTATAGCTTTTTATAGTTAATTTCTAGAGTTCATTAGGCCTTGCAATATCCATTTCTAGATGCAGCAATGATCTAGTATTTTCCTTTTTTTTCAAAATAAAAGCCAGTATAAGTCAAATTGTGTGTTTTTGACTCAATGGCTGTAAAGATACTGTATAAAACGAATGCTTGTACAGTCTGTGTTTTTCCTACTTTTCACCGCCTACTGTTGTTGAAACAAAAGATTACTATAAGTATGTTATGGAGCAATATCTACTAGACGTATTAGAGTACCTAAACAATTACTTAATTGATTGAATTGGTAGACAGAACAAGATAACTTAACAAGTAAATAAAAGATCTCAGTTTTGGCTCTTGTAGATTTTGCACTATATTTTTGCATTTTATCGACTGATTGATTTTTAGTTGGATAACCAAAAGGATTCACATAGAAGTTCATCTTGAGATGCGGCTTTAAAAGGGAGGGCAGCTGTCTCAGACTGATTTCATGTTGCAATCACTTGATGTAAGAAAACAGAAGAAGTCTGGTACAAAAGATCACACTGCGTGTCAGTGTCTTGATTGTAACCTCCCCATTGAAAAAGACTGTTTTGTATGTCAGGTCCTTTCACACTTTCTGGGGCTCAGTAGTGTGCAAGTGGACACCAATGAAACCACACCATACTAAGAATAACACCTCAGGTCAGAGCTGAAATATGCTTTGCTGAGTTGCCGGCAGCCATGGAAAAGAGTTTTGATACAAAGCAGCAGAGTTGATGTGGGTGGGAGGGTGAGATCTGAGCTTTGTGTCAACAAAATCAGTCTAATTTTTTATCTATTTAGCTTTTTTTTCATGTGCTTACAGAGAACATCAGGGGAAAATAACTTGAGTGTGAGCAACGCATCTTTCAGTCAGTGACCTTAACATTTAAGGGGTGTTTTTTTTTTTCATTACATATCAATTGATGAGCAAACTGGATTGTTACATTGCATTTTTGAAATAAATTCCTGCACTTTTCCTGTTGAGTAGAAGCTTAGCGTGTCCTTTGGAGCTGTTTGACTTCCCCAGTCTGGTTAGTTTTCTCAACTTTGTTCAAATCTGACGCAAAAGGCCCAGTCACACCAAGCTGTATATCAGACACAAGGAATGTGTCTGTCACCTGTCTGTTTTTGGTGTGTCAGCCTGCCTGATGCCAATTCAGCATGTTCAATCGAAATCTGGTCGGGTAGTGAGTGAACTCACTCAGCAAATGAATGCATGAGTAGAGACAGAATTGCTGAAAAGGTAAAGTTCCTTGAGCGTACCGCTGTACAATCCATGATTTCATCCACTGAGCTTAAGTTTGACTGTACCTCTTCTTTTCTTCTTCTACAACCAACAGACCAAGACCAGTGCCAATAAGCAAATGCTGTTCTACTTACAATTTTTTAGCTCTGCAGATACGTTGTCTGGCCTCCCCTATTGTGCAGGCACAAAAAGTATGCACTAGTTGGTAGCCTGCCTATGTATTTGTTGTGTGATCCAGTGCAACTGTTTGACCCAGAGTACACAACGTAAGGCAATACAACAGGGGATCTATGCATTTTGGCTTTTTCTTGATGTGTGGCGTGGTGTTTCTTGGCCATAACATTCATTCCGAGTGATCGGATCACTAGTGGACAGCTTTAAGTACATTTTTGAGTGCAATCAGGAAATATTTGAGATCTGGGCCCCAGGTGGCCACAAATGACATTCATATTCCACATTCACACTGTTGGTTAGCCCTGAGGAGGCCAGGAAATATCATTATCTGTAATGTTTCGCCTGCATGCCAAGATCAACCGCTTTTGTTGTCCAAACACAGCTCAGAAGAGCTCTTTTTCTCTTGATATGAGAGTGCAAATGCTGCCCCTGCTGGATGAAAATGGCAACACATTTGTACTGTACATAGTTATCTGCATAGTCTTTATTCAACATGGGCAAAAAATCCTTCAATATAAAGTTTTATAGTGAAAATTTTTGCTCATGCACAACAGTACAACAAATAAATATAAATAAAGCACAAGAGGTTTCCAGTTATGGTTTCACAATGTGAGCGATTTCACTTTGTGTTTCTGTCTGTCTGTCTCTTCAGGAGCTGTTTACGGCTGAGTGTAAGTTTAAGGAGTCGGTGTTCGAGAACTACTATGTGATCTACAGCTCTATGCTCTACAGACAGAAGGAATCAGGCCGGGCCTGGTTTCTGGGCCTCAATAAAGAGGGGCAGGCCATGAAGGGCAACAGGGTTAAAAAGACCAAACCAGCTGCACACTTCCTGCCTAAGCCTATAGAAGGTAATACATATGAGGGTTCATGCCTTTCATTTTTGTAGTATTTTTTTCTACTTTTGTGTATAGGCCAGAATTTTTTCTAATACAAATAAATATTTTCCTTTTCCCCTTTGCATTTCTTCAACCCTTCATTCCTTCATGTCTTTGACCAATTCCACTCTTATGTCCTTCACCTCTCCAATCCACCTCATTCTTCCCCCTGAACTTCCAGTTGCGATGTACCGAGAGCCTTCGTTGCACGACGTAGGGGAGGCGGTGCCTAAACTCGCAGGGGGCCCGCCTTCCAAAAGCACAACCAGCGAACCGGTGGTCATGAATGGCGGCAAGCCAGTCAACAAACCTGACAAAGAGGAGACATAACCCCACCCCCTTTTTACCCTCTCCTGGCAAACTAGAGGCCAGGAAAAGCCAGAGAATTGCCCCGCTGCTGGACTCTCAAATAAAAACAACAAAAAAACTGCAACTAACAACGGTTCAAGTTCTGACTGGTCAGCAGTGGGGCCACACATCCCGCCTCACCTTTCTCCCAATTGGATGGATGGATCCGCTGTTGGGGGTTGGGACAGAGCGCTGCGGCTGGTGGCGGGGGAACAGGAAGATGAAGGCAGTAAAGTCAGGCCAGTGCCAGCCAGATGTTCTGCATATGTGGGACACAAAATGACTTTTTCAAAATATAAACAAAAGAAAACAACAAAAAAAAATGTCGTCCTCACCGGTATTTTTCTGTGACAATCTCTAAGAATGAGGCCCCTTTTTCCCTCCCCTGATTGCACCGTTTTCTGTTTCCAGGTACTGTATATCCGCTTGTTGATGCTACAGACACACAAACATATACGCACCTCCCATCCACCCAAGATTAACCACTCAGATTGGATCCCCATGTAAACAAAAAGCAGATAAAAAAAAAAACACCAGAACACTTTAAATAATGCTTAATCATTCATCATTTAAGATGTGGCACACCAAGCTAACAATGTACTTGAAAACAGCTCTGTGAATTATATACAATATGACCTGTTCCTAATTCTGATCACATAGCTGTTGCAAAAAAAAAGTTCTTATTTGACACCACAGCTTAAAGCATGTTTGTCTTTTCAGTGTTTCTTTATTATCTATTTGTTGTGAATTTGTTACTCTACGCACACAGAGCACTAGTGATTGTCCAGCTACATTGTTGTACAGACACAAAACTGATTTTAGTCTCTCCGTCAAGCAATTTTCTTTTCCGTCCCTTTTAACAAATGCTACGACTTCCACATGGCTGACATGAGGAGGAGACCAAAAAAATGCGTCAACCAGAGCGATTTACCTGTTTGTAGCAACGTGGAGTATACAGGAGGCGTGCTGGTGTTCAAGCAGCAGGGTAGCAGTCAGTGTTTACATGGAGTAGCAGAAATTGTAGGTTTAACAGAAGGCAAGGTCACACTTTCAGAGCGGTCAGATGGTGTTCTCATTGCTGTTGCCTTCCCAAATATTATAAATTTAGGGTAATAATGAGGGTTTTAAGGAACAGGGTAAACAATACTAAAGCCACTATGTGCAGAGTTTTACACATAGTGGCTGCGCAGTGGTACTTTCAAAAAGGGCAGAGTGGTCGACAGTGTAGACCACCACACCCCAGACCCAGTCTCAGTCATCAGGAAATGTCCTGATGTACTGCCCTAGGTCTCAGGCAATTGTGGAAGAAGCATTTCCTATCTCTTTTTGCACTAGTAGTACTAATAACAGAGTGTAAACAAACTCCCTTATAGCACAAAGTATGTAAAAGAAAGTTCTAAAGGAAAATGGATACATCTTTAAATATCTAACCATTATGTGTCACCGCTTATCCTGTAAATGGTTGTGAGGGGCTGGAGCCTATCTCAGCATAATTGGGATGGGATAGGTTGCCCATTTCAAATACTTGATATATAATTCAGTACAACTGAATACTTTCAACCACCAGTGGGTCACAATCTGTGGGAGGGAATGAACAAAAATGATTGGGTGTTAAACAATGCATCTTCCTTTTTTGAATGCTTCTCTCATTTTGACCATTTTGGTGACATATTAGCTAGTTTGACGTCTTTAGGCCCCAAAAGTATTTAAATGACCCCGTCTAACAAGCTCAAAGTGGGTAAGTCACTCTTTACTAGAAGTGCTTTGGTATGGGGTGATTCTTTGCAAATACCAACCCTTCAGCTTTGATGGCTGTCGCAGTGATGCTGCAGGAAACTGCTGTCCAAGTCCTTTGTGGAAAAACTGGTGGAAAACAGAAAAAGGCTAGTAGAGGTGACGCAAGTTGAGTAGGCACTTCTGGAAGTGGAAAAGGGGCAATAGATGACAAGAGAACTCCTGGTTTATCTTTGAAGTAGAATATTTAGATATTTTATATAATAAATATCGCAAATAATTTGTTTATCTGAAGTGTGTTGGAGTAGAAATACAATGCATCATAAAATGAAAAACTGCAAGTAAAATGCTGGTAATTGTCCTTTGTACAAGTACAATTTTACAGAAACGGTTTCCGCCAATGGATGTAGATCTGCGTATAAATGTAGAGGTCAGAGAGGACATGTACTGACTGAATTATGTCGCCAGTGAAAAATTGCTAGCACACATAGTGGCTTTAAATTACCAAGCACAGTAGCCTATAAAACTACAAAAGTGGCTACTAAATAGGTTTTACCAATGGTTCCTGCAGGAAATGATGATGAAAGCAACCAGAAGCAAAGAGCACACATTGATTTCATCGTTACACAAAGCTGTCGTCAAGTCAAACAAAAGTACAAATTTGTGGGAAATAAGGCAGAAAATCAAATGCCTTGAGATGAAACGAAACCAAATAGATATTCATGCTTTGCCCTCTCACTGTGATAGTTAAAATAGCTCCAGCCTGTTATGGGCTCGAACAATGTTGTTTGGTCTTTTTTTTTTGGACTAGATACAAATTAGTTCCGTGAAAACGTCGTCCACCTGAGATATTAAAGAAGAACTCTGGTAGAACCTAAGCACTGTTTCCCAGCCCTTTAAGCTGTAAAAGTTCACTTTTTTACTTATAATTTCTTTTTCTTTAATCTTTGGTCACTTGGCTATACAATGAAATGGCACCAGGCAAGTTAAAACATTGGAAATAATTAGCTTTTTTCCATTAATTATAAAAATGTTAATATAGGTGGTGGCATTTAATAGATATGGTCTGCATGAATTTATGATATATAATACATAAATGTTTGTACAGTCTGTGGTTTTCCTAACTTTCTCTGCCTCCGGTTTCTGACCATACACAGTTTTTTGAAGGCACTCAAGTTTTTCTGTGTTTATGAAAGACAAATGAATTTGTGTAGATTTACGCCTAAGTAATGTATTGGAATGTAACGTGTCTGAGGTGCATTGTCAGCAACAGAAAGGACTGAAAGATAGGAAAAACAGACAGTACAAACATATATTTTATATTTGTATTTATTATTTGCAATAACATTTTGACCACAGTTAGTGGCCGAAAAGCGATTTATTTCCACTGTTTGACCTGCCCAGTGCAGATGTTTTTGTATAGCCTATTCCAAATAACGGTCATAGTGACCGAGCTATAAAACTAACCAACAATTTATCCTGTATTTCACACTTTGGTCAGTAATAAACAGAAACATCATCTCTCCTCGTTGAATCTCAATTTTAGGCAAAACAGCCACTTTCCATTTCAGTCACGTCACTGAAACAAGCGTCATATCTGCTGAAGATGAATCAGCCCCGCTGATGTTACCAAAACTACAAAGAAAAAAGACAAAGCAAACACCCTGGGAAAAAACAAGGCTGTGTGTTTAATCTTCGTTATAGTTCCGACAAGCACCAGCCCAAATCAGCTGCAATGGCCATCCTCGGTAACAGGTGTGTGTCCGTGCAGCAGGTGAAGCCACTCTAACGTGTTTGCTGCCCTCCCACTGCGGCTGCAGAGGAGATATGTCTAAAGAGACAGTGAAAGTGCTCAGATTACTCACAGTGGTACTAATTGGAATCTGTTCCTCACGTACGCCATATGCTTCTCTCCTTCTCTGACCTCATAAACTTGTACTTACTTGCCTTTGTGTCCAAATACGTGTGGCTGACCAACACACATTCCATACAGTTAATGTGTTCATCCGTTACTGGAAACATTCCTGACTGTCAATTTATTCAAACCAAAATGTAAGTGAATTATCCGTGGGGAGAGTTTAGCATTTTAGGCTTGTGTGTCGCCAGCTGTAATCTTGATGCTGAAATGTCCATGTGAAATGTGTGTGCCGGAGAGTGTGTTGTTTTCTTGCTGGGTCCTACTGTAGATTCTTGCTATGTGAGTGCCTCTCGTCCCCAGCCAAGGGCAGCTGTGCGCCAATGCTAAATGCTCAGCAGGGTTCGGCCAAATTTCCAAATTCCCCAGAGTCCCTCGTCTTCGGTGTGATGTTCCCTGGAGAGCAAGGACGGTGATGACAAAGTGCTGTGCTTGTCTCGCGTCAAAGAAATGTGGATGTAACATAAATACTGAGTACTTGTTGTGTCTTGTTTTAGATTTCTAAGAAAACACAAGAAAAATAAACCCTGACAATCAGGTCTGTAAACTTCCTTTTCATTTTTGAATTTATTTAATGTCATTCTCACCTGCGTCTGTTGGAGAAACCCTTGTGATTATAGCTCAAAGATGTGAGCAAGAAGGCTGTTCGTGGAGTGATTGTGAAGTTTTTCCTATACTGCTGGCACAGGAGAAAGAGACACTGCTTGTTAGGTTAGCAGTCAGGCTTCACGTGCTGTGAGAAATAATAGTGGTTGCAGCCCGAGCAAAAATGGCCTTGTTTCCTGGATGCTCACCAAAAAAACACTGCAATAATAGTGTTTCCAGGCTGTTAATCACAGTCCCCGGTTCAAACGACCAAGGTGCAATTACTGTCAGCGTCTCCAGAGA
This sequence comes from Mola mola, assembly GCA_001698575.1. Lineage (NCBI taxonomy): Eukaryota > Metazoa > Chordata > Actinopteri > Tetraodontiformes > Molidae > Mola > Mola mola. Next base: position 276,757 of record KV751369.1, on the reverse strand, counting down.
GAATTCTCCCAACTGGTCGCCAGCCAGGTAGCAGAGCTATAATTATTAGATATTTAACAGCGCAGGAAGAGAGCAGCTGATTTAATAAGAAGCGAGCAATCAGGACGACCTGGGTCACTTTTAATTTCCACATATGAGGACCGCTCGCAGACTCATGGCAGGTACACGTTTAGCCATCTTACTTTGTCCCCTATTAGCTGCAGTTCAGAAATCAGAAGGCACAAAATGGACACAAGACATAATAGGACACAAATGCGTTGTCTGTAACCGAGCATGGGGACGTGTAATTGTTAGCACAGTACTTAATGATGTAGCTCGCCTAGTCCTTTTACTAAAGCCCACCTTTTTACATCCAAATCTGAAACAACACTGCTCTCCTCCCAGCTGTTTCTCTCAAAGCAGACATCCTATTTTACTTGTCAACAACGCTTTCATCCTCTTTGGTCCACGATGCTTTCTCCTCTTCTGTTTTATTTTGTCATCACGCGGCCAGCCTCCCTCTCTCCAGGCTGTTTGAATTGTTGCATGGTTTTTAAAAGAGGAAAGACGAACCGGGGACTAATGCATGTGGTAACGTAGGAAATGTGTTCTCAAAACATTTACAGCACCAGTAATGCTTTGTGTCAAGCTCAGCTCTGTCATTGGTTTGCATTGGTCACGTTAGAAATGGGTTCCATTTTCGCATTTAATTTAGATGATTATTTATATGTTATATATATTGCCACATCTTTAAACAGCCATGGATTGAGTTCAGGCAGTTATTTTACATGCTGGTAGATTCATTATGTTGAGGGCTAATTGTCAGTAATCAATGATCATATTAATAAGATTGCAAACGGGCCAGATGGAGGGGACTTAAAAGAAATGGACAAAAACTGTTAAGAATCAAGTCCTCTTTCATTAAGTTGAAAAGAAAGATGGCAGAGGCTGTGCTGGCTCACTGACTGGAGTGCTAACAGTTGCCCTCAGTGATCAGAAACAGAAACTGAAATAATTCAAACAACATTTTTGATTTTTAGACGCTGGACTGACAGTAAATTAAGCAGTTTCATTATTGATTGTTATTCGCTAAGATATGTTATCCAATGAGCCTTTACTTTCATTCCAGGGACAAATTTTAGGTGACGCGTGACTAAAACGTCCTTGATACGACGGTCCTGGACCATGCAAATGAGGTGCACACTTATAATTACGTTTGATTTCAAAGTGAGACTGGAGTGATTGCATCAAAATGTCGGCAGATAAAATTAGCATACAAGTTATGCAACTATGATGGACACAATAAATGCACCAATCAGCCACAGCGGTAAATCCAGTCCACTGATGGCTGAAATGAATAACCTTGAATAACTTTGCAGTCTTCTGTTGGGACACACTTGATCCCAGCATTCATGTGGATGCCACTTGTCACACAAACCATGCCTCTCAAACACCCTTGTAGGCGTAGCACACTCCGATGACATTGGCCCCCCCCATGCAGCGGGAAAACAGACTGCTCAGGAACTTTCCTGAGCAAGTGCCAACCTGGCCTTAAAATTCTGCAGATCCACATACGATTAAGCATTATTTGAGACATTCTTGTAAAATGACGTATGTTGGTGTTGCGTCTGAAACATTGTTTGGGTGAGTCAAATAATATCAACCTGACTGCCATTACCCATGGATTTTCACTTTAATATTGCACTGTTGCAAGATGACCAATATTAGTCATATCAGTTGCCAGTGGTTATAATGTCGAATGGTGTAAAGTGAGTCACCGCAACCTGCCGGATGTTGCAAGTGCAAACCATGCGAGCTTTGAGCCCGAAGCAAAATGTCACTGGTGCCAACCTCGAAGCAGATGACTGTCTGTCAGTAAATGTAGTTACCTTTACGTACATATTATGCAAACGGTCTGTCTGCACTGTACAGTTTGTGTCTACTCCACACACAAAATAATGATACTGAATAAAGGATTTATAGAAAGGAAGTGTGGTGGACTGATTGTACAGCTCAACACAGATATCTGTCGTTTTGAAAAGTTCAAATGTGAAGATTTTGCAGCGTTTCAGAGACTGCGAATATGCATGCTCTGGTGCTTTAGCTGACTAAAAGCTAGCAGTTAATATTTACAGATGTATAGAGAGAATACAGAGTGCTCAGATACAGTATGAAGGTATACAACATGGACTCTGAGCCTCAGACCTCAGAAATGACATGACAAAGCAGGCGGAGACAGGAGGGAGTCAAGCGGCGGAACACCCAGAAAGTCAATTGTTGACTTATTTAGTTTAAAACTAAACGAGCAAAAGGAGAGGAACAACTGACAATGTTTTTTCTGTTAGTATGGAAAATAGATGTAAGAATGTTTCCCTTCTTGATATTTTGAGTGTCATTTGTTTGTTTATTAGAGTTGGCGCTACACTCTAAAGAATCAAGCAAGGGGTTGTTAAATTCAACTTAAATAAATATGCAATTTCAATATAAACATTTAAGCTTGCAACATCTATTTGTTTAACTAAGTAACCAAGTTGAAAATAAAAGTGATCCAGATTCATTTTCATGTGTAATTTGAACGCATAGCGGTGCATCAGCTCAACAGGTCAAAAAATATTATGTCGGCTGAACTGAAATATATATCTTTCGAAAACCTGTGCATGACTCTTGCTGAAATGACAGCAAACCAATTTTATATGTTAGTTCTCAAGCCCATGCAATTCTACACTTGAGTTGTGAGCAGGTCTTTAATTTGTCCATTTTTTACTATCCTCTTTACTTACATTTGCTTATTTTATATGATCTTGATATGGAAATAAACACAATTTATTTTCACTTTCCAAATGTTCCCGCAACGTTTAAATCAAATTATTTCAACACACAAAAACGTTGTTATTAGTCGTATAGTCACATGCATTGTTTTCGAAGGCTAACAAACCCAAATAGCAAATTTCACGTCTTCTTAAAGAGTTCGGAACCACTTGTAAATTATTCACCGGGATTGCTGCGCTGCAAACGAAACATTACGTCCGTCGGGGGCTTCTCGCTGTACATCATTACCACGTGGCCTGTTGCTACAGATGCAGCTTGAAAGGTGAACTGTTAAGGAGTTAATAGAGACCGCCATTTTGTAAGATGGCTAGTATTAGAGACAACATTAACATATTGATTGTTGACCGACTGATTCTGACTTCTTGTTCGAAAATTATTATTGTTAAGCAGTGATTTAGAGGTTTTTCACCGAATCTGGGGAAGATGTTATCACAATGAATTGGAGCTGTAAAATTTGAAACATGAAACTCCCAGAAAGACTGAGCTTTTAAAACATGACCAACTACAGCATGTGGATTGTCGGCCACGTCTTTATTGGGAGTGCTTTTGCACTTTCAAAAACGTTGGCCAGCCTTAAATCACACTTGACAAGAAGTCATTCATCTTATCAAACGACAAAAGTGAATGATATCCTGTCTTTCAAATGTCCATGTTGTGCCCTAAGCACCATCACCACAAAGAGGGAGTACTTTTGCGTTGGAAACACCATTAAACGTCTCCGGTGTAAGGCAGATGTGTACGGGGAGAGCTGAGATAAGAGACAGACAGGTTGACAGGTAGGGAGAAAACGCACACCGAATCACGCAGGCTCCTTTAAATGACAGATGAACCTGCAAATACTGTAATTAGGTGGATATAATTAGAATTTGCATATGTAAATGTGACGTAAATTATGTGCGCTTTGAAGGGCGACATGGTGGTATAATCATCAAGAATGAGGTTAGGCAGAACTACAACCTTAATTTTATTTATTTATATCTCATTAAACCTGATTGCTCGATTGCTTCCTGGATTTAAATGGTAGAAAATAATGTACAGTTTGTCAAAGCCCAGTGAGATAAGTAAATTGTGATTTTGGGCCATACAAATAAAATTTGATTTGATATACAGTTGTGTCTTTCACTCTCACCTTTGTTAAATAATGGTGCATTGTCACATGAACTTGGGATCAACTGATATGTTTGTTTTAGGGCCAATACAATACTGAGGTGTTGTAGAGTAATTTAATATTTAGAATATTTTTATATATTTGCACACTGAAATCTGTGTTAAAATTTAAAAAAGGTTTGCTCAAGTTCTGTAATAAAGTGCAGCTTTGAGGGTCTTGTATACCATTTATGTGTTGTGTGGGTCTTGTCTTTTGGCTCCTATACTGTAGGTGTTGTCTGTACAAACATTCATCATAAACCCATCATCTCATCTCTGCTGACAGTGTAATTGTGTTTTTATTCCCAGGTTGCCTGTATTTGACAACGCGGAAACGAGAATCAACCATCCTTCTCCACATTCTCTCACCCAGCCCGTAATTTGTCCTGGATTTAAAGTCCTTTCGAAAAGTCACAAATTAATATGATGAAAAGACGTAACAATGTTAACAACAAACAACATATATTACGTGTTTATAATAAACATATACGTTTTCATAGCAACAGCAATTTGTCAAAGCAATATATGACTTTGTGAAACTAAAACTTTTCCTGTTTGACGTGTGCAAGAAAGCGTAGATACAAGTTAATAAATTATGTGCACAATCCAAAAGCATAAACCTCAACTCAGGATCTACTTTTAAACTTTCATATAAAACTTTCAGTGTCTCTTAGATGCATATTTGCTAATTGGCTGTTATGGTTTCAACACTTTTAGGACTTCAAATGTGCGCTCACCCAAAGGTTCGTTTTTTTGACCTTGGAAACAATCATCTGCTGATCTGCTGATGAAGATTATGATATTTAAATTAAACAAAAGGCTGAATAAGTTGGGTTTTTTTTTGTTGTTGTTGTTTTTAAATTATATTTAGTCATGACCTCTTTTAAATCCTCAACAACCGTCTGGCTCAAGCAATGAGCTCACTTCAGCCTCGAGCTAAAGTAGAAATCCATTACACACAAAGCAAAATGGCCGAACAGTAATCTCTTATTAAAAAGCAGCCAATAATAGTCAGAAAGCAAAATGACATTTCGTTATCACGCGGCGCAAAATGTTTTGATTTCCCGTCTTTTTTGATTAATTTCATTAAAAAAGCATTGAGTTGGGATTTCTGGTCTCTTATCTCCCACAAGTGTTCACGTACAGGCACACACACGCACACGCACACACGCGGTGTACCCATGCCGAGAGCTCACTTAAGGGGCCTATTTCTGTCCGCCTCATTATCATCAAACACAACAGGCACTCCGACACACACATGCAGACACGTACACACACTCATGCCTCACAGATTCTACTCATAGTAACTGTGGCCCCAAATCTCCTGCTGTCACATGAAAACCTCGTATGATGGGCAATGCAGCATGCAGTTTGACCCCCGTCAGCAACAATATGAGCGTTTTTGTTGTGTCCTCTTACAACAAAAACATCATGCAAAGCAGCGTGCAGGTTCCTTATATCCGCATAGCAACCGGCCAGCTGTTAATCACACTGCGAGCATAAGATCCACACACACACACACTCTTTTATAATTACTGCTTCTGTGTCTCATTATCGATATTGATGTGAATGATCATCATATGCATTAATCACATCAGAATATCCCTGTGACATTTTAGCTCAAAACGAGCCTTTAATTGGCACTTTAATCCTTCTACAAGTTTAAAGCGGAACTCTGATATTTTTTAACCTAAGCCTGAAGCTATCTGACCTGTTTTTTTCTTTTTTTTTAAATTAATTGCTTCCTTAATTAATGATGAAATTAATGGTGATAACAGATAGAAAATGTGTGGTGTGTTGCAGGGGATGGCGGGTGTTTTTTTTTGGCCTCTGCATGGGGGAAGGCTGGAAAAAAAGTTTAACAACCCTAAGAAGAGATGAAGGTCAGAGGTCAAAGGTCAGAGGTCAGAGTCATCTGGGTTGCGCAAATACCGCCCCCTGCTCACTCCTTCCTTTTGACGCTCCACTTTCCTTTTGCTGCTTTTTTCCTCTCTGCACTTTAATTCATTCATTCGTCTACTCCTTTGAATTGTTGCCCTCCTTTCATCCATCAGTCCTCCGTGTTTTTCTCACAATGTCAGGAAATGGGAGAACAGGTCGATGAGGACAGAGAAGGATAATTTGTCCCTCAGGTGATAAGTGACATTTGATGGACTCGTGTGCACGCACACACAGCACACGGCCTGATGCTTTCTTGGTTGCCATGGCAGCCAACTATCTCTGGTGCTAGGCAGAGTCGGGCTTTTGATTGGTTAATCAGTATTCAGACTGCATGCTTCCTTGGCTGGGCGCTTCTCTGCCCTACGCTGTGTGTGTGTGTGTGCATACTGATGCAGGACTGGAAATGGAAAAAGCTGATAATATCAGTTCTACACTTGCTATGGAAATGATTAACCTGTTTGATTTCGTTTGGCAGCCACCTTTCCAGGCTTCAAACCAATCAATTGTGTCGGTCTTAAAGCTGCACTCATCAAATGAGTACATATCATAAAATGTAATGAAGAGTATGACTTATAATAAACCTTTAGGAGGTGAGACATGAAATGGCTCTGCGCTCTTTTGGTCTCTCTCAGT
>KV751369.1:252217-270206 GCA_001698575.1 Mola mola | reverse complement strand
GTTTTTTCATCTGAAAAGGTCTGATAAAATCATCAATGTACACTTCCTACACAGCACCAAATAGCAGAAAAAAATTTAGCAACTAGCTACTTAACAAAATGTGGCCATTTTGTCACTATTAGCTCTGCTGGATTCTTGATCACTTGTGTCGTCTTATCTGCTGGTTGGCAACTGTTGCCCCCATTTGGCTTTAAATCCTATTAATCATGCTTTATTCCCTCTTGTTTATGGCATTTTTTATCCCTGGAAGATTTGGCACTACTTCTGATTTTCTGGCGATGACAATCAGTTCATTATTGTATCATCTCAGAGGCACTGTAAGAACAAAATTAGAGTCGAGGAGAGCCTTTGTCTTGCCACTTTGGCAATCTTTTTCTCAACTGTCATGCAAATGAGGAGCAGTGGACTGAGACACATGTGAGATGGGCACAACAGAAGGAAAATCTCGCCTCATAAGTGCATGCCGACAGCATGAAGCGGTTATTAAATTCATTCTACGTGAAATCTGAACTTCCTAAATGAACATTATTTGCTGTAAACTGCTGCAAGGAGTATGATTTGGACTTTTTTTTTTTAAATTAAGAAGAATTCACGCAGAAATGCTGGCTAGCAACAGTTGGAGCATTTTCTCATCCGATCCTAAAGATTTAGAGTTTAACAAGCAGCCCAGCCATGCTATGGATGGCAGACACACACACACACACACACACTCGCACCATGAGTCATAGGGTGGTTTTCACAGCAATCACGTCCACTTCAAAGCACTGCGTCAATTATTGTCTCTGTGGAGCAGCGGCTTGACCGTCACACCGTTCTAAACATGGCAGGATGTAATGTGAGGGTTCTCGAACGCTCTCAAAATACATTGCAAACATTTTATACTTTACATACGTTTAACTGCGTTTGCACCAGAAATATGGGTAGGTGTGAATGGAAAAGAAGGAGAAATGGGTCCAAAAAAGTAACCTTTGGGGCGAACGGGTAACTCAGCGTCTTGTTTCATTCAGAAAACAGTTTCACATTGAGTTGTTTTTATCCAGCCCGTTTTTAGAGAGTGGCTTTGAAGCCCAGCCCCGGGGCTGGGAAGGACTGAAGCAGAGAGCGAAAGAAGAATGTCAGAGACGTCAATGCAGCACTTAAGAGCAAGAAAGATATTGTCTTATTCTGCTTTAAGGCAGCTGTAGGTGTTCTGGTTTTGTGACCTTGGCGACTGGTGGCAGAATAGAACGCCTGATTTGCTTGTGAGTGTGTGACCCTGTGTCACATGGAGGGGAAATCAAAGTTTTTCAAACGAAAAATCAATGCACTCTTCACTTAGAGACAAAGGAAAGGCAGACGTTTTATGTTTGGTTGTCGAGGAAAGTCAGTGTATGCACAGTAAACAACACCGAGTCACGACAAAAGTTCTAGAAAAAACTCTTATCATGAACGTATTTAGTTTTGAGGAGTCAGTTCACTCAGAAAATGCCCCTTTTCATCAATATTTCGACAGTTTCTTGGGTCGATGAAAGTATGAGACACGACTTTCTCAGCAATTTCCCCCGTGGATGCTGTCGCCACACAGACATTTCAGTCTATTCCGCATTTGAACCGGGTAATTGTCCAGGAGTGTGCTGACAGCTGGTCTGGCAGTGTCTCTAAATTGTGGCCTGAAAAAAGAACTATTGTTAACCGGAACTAGTCGTTACAGAAGTGTATTGCATTCACTTGAGTAAATTAAAATCAGCTGTTTTTTCCAGATTGACAAGATCATTTTTTTCCATGGAAAAATAAAATTGGCATTATTTTCTAAATGAAATAAAATCAAAAATGGGTTTTCTTTCTAATTAATGAGATACTTCAAAACAAAGACGCTTCCATTGCCCTCTTGAGAACTCGATTTGAACTCTGTGGTTCTTCCTGAGGTTCCTTATTTTCCCTGTTTAGGTTTTTTGTCTCTCCTGTCCCTGAAGCCCTATAGAATAATGTACATAAAATGTATTACATAGTGACATACAATTTTTTCATGGCATTAAAATGTCTTGGATGTAATTCTACATCTTTGCCTCATCAAGGATGTGGATATCACTGAGTGTGCTACTTTAGCCCCGCCGCTGTCATTTTCTGACTTTTAAACTAGTCTACAATACGCTGCCCAGTGGCAAGTTCTAACATCCTCGGCTGTGACACTGAGGCCTATTTCGGTCATGATGTGTGGTTTAGTATGTTAAAACATCACATGGATGTGTTAATGAGGCCCAAAATGTGATTTGCATCAGAGGTTGTTTTTAACACATTTCCCACTTTATAATAATTGTTCACAATAAACAGACTAAATACGATTGTACTTTATTTTTCATAATGTAATCTACAGATTTGCGTCAACAGTTTGAGAATGATGATGATATATTGCCTTGATTTCATTACCTAAAATATCCAAATGCTGCAGTATCCTTATCAAACATCATCAACACAAAAACAAACAAACGCTCCCCTGGTTCTCCCTCTCTCTCGACCTCTTTCTCCTCTTTTTTTTTTTTTTTTTTTGCTGTCTGTCAAAAGAGGAGGTGGTGGCATTTCCAGCCTGCAGACAGCTTCTCCCATCAGGCCTCATGACTGATGGTGGAGCTCTGGTGCATGCGTATGAATACAAGTGCACCAGTAAACAATTCTTTGCTGGTCCTTTAATGTGTCCATCAATCCATCTGACCGTATAAGCTGAATAAATATCTTTAAAGCAGCAACAGCTTGTGATGCAGAGTTCTGTGGTGTGTTCTAGTGCTACAAAGACTACAAATGTTTCAGATTTGGACCAACTGAGAACATCTCTTCTCACAATCTCTGTGCCTAGCTGGAATTGTTGCTGGTTTGGACCGATTACCGGGTTTTGACCCCAGCCTGCCACTTGACGTTACAGTTTGCCTTATGCCAATCAAAATCATTGAACTATGTTACACCCTATGTTTTTGGTCTGTGTTCTTGGTACAATAGACATGAAAGCCACCTGCTCAGTCGCGCCGGTGGGTTCAACGTCTTGCTCGAGATTTTTTTGCCACACTGACGCTGTCCTTCTGTGCTGTACTGTATGTAAAATCTTTAGAAGAGGATTAGAGCCAGGCATGAGTAAAACAAGAGGATGACGATTTCTATTATATACTTCAAGAAAAGAGTCGGAATGTTGAATAAAGTTGAACTATAATTTTGTGAATGAAGTCAAAATGCTAAGAGCATAAAGTCAACCTACAGAACCTCTTCAAAATGCCTCGTAAAGATGAAATGGTGAAACTGTCATTCAGAATTACAGTGTAATTATCAGTATTAAGACTATTAGGTGCTGAAAACCTCTCTGTTCAGAGGAAGAAGACATAAACTTGATTGCTGCAGTCACGCAAGCTGAAGCAAAGGACAAATACAGGGGTATTGACGATGGTTACACGTGCGTTCGATTCACAGGGGATATGTAGTATCACAAGACGCAATAGGACAATTGATCAAGGTGTTTGATCCTAAAACACTCTCATCTCGCTAACTGTATTTGTAAACGTTTTACCGTAAATAGTCATTCATTTTGTGTAAAATGGCAAGTTTGGCAACAAGCTGGTAGAGTAGTGATGAGACTATACAAGCTATAAAAAGCAAAAGGAAAGGTTTACATGAGGGTAGAGGGACCAGCAATGTTGTTCTGTTTGGAGACGGTGGCACTGACCAAAAGACAGGAGAAGAGATGGAGTTGGCAGATTTAAAGATGTTGAGATGGAGGATGGGCAGGATTAGGAATAAGCACGTCAGAGGGACGGTACAGGCCAGACATTTTGGAGAGAAAGTTAGAAAGATTGAGATGGTTTGGACATGTAACCAGGAGGGACAGTGAATATATTGGTGGAAGGATGCTCAAGATGGAGCTGCCAGGCAGGAGGCAAAGAGGACGACTAAAGAGGAGATTCATGGATGTGGTGAGGGAGGAGATGTTGGTGTGAGAGTAGAAGATGGAGAGGACAGGGAGAGTCACTGTGGTGACTCCTACAAAAACCTAGGTAAGCCAAAAGAGGAAGGAGAAGAGGAAGAAGGTCAACACGGCTGAATATGCATAACCCTGTTGTCAAAATGATCTTGCAATGTTCTAAGGTTTTTAAGCATGTTTCAACACCATTTAGGAGTTTAGAGCATATTTTTACATCTATTGCAATAATATTGTGATAGGCAATTATAGGCAGGAATATAGTGACATGAAATATTAGTATCATCCTATGCCTTTTTACACAGGAAGAAATAGCGCAATGTTGTGTATTCAGTATTTTTAACAGTCAAAAAGCCAGATTTCTTTTTTTCTATGGAATCCAACAATATCACCATGACTGTTTTATCAGTTGTTACAACTTCTTCTTCTTGTTTCTTTGAGTTTGGTCTGAGATGTGGTCTCTCTAGGTGGCCTCATTGCATCTTGCTTGCATTCATTCTTATTCAGAGCTGTCAAATTGTGATTGGACCATACAGGATGAATAAGCAGTGCATATTCAGGTGGAATTTGTATAAAACGACACTGGGATTATCTTTGAAGCAATCACCAGCTCCCCCTGCCCTGGCTGTCTGAATGACCTATTTAAAGGTGTTGTACCCAGAAAGCTCAGAATATGATTTGTCTCATTCACTTCACTATGCATTATTTAAATAGTTAAAATGTGTGATTCCCCTGTGAGGAGGAGTGATGGCAGCTCCCACCACTGACTGATAATGTGTGGACTCTACAGCCCACCATGACTCACCCTATGTACAGTAGATTAAGGGAACGCCTTCTAGTGTTGTACAAGACATGCATAGAGTACCGAGAGTGCCACTTGTAGACATCAAAACTGATCAAATTTGATTTAATAACAAATGAATTGAGTAAAATCACGTTCAATTTATAAATATAAAAAAAAACAAACAAAGAAAAAGTTCCGTAATTAAACTTAAATACGTGTAAATATACTGTAAATAACATTTGCGTAAATCCAAATGCAAATTCATAAAATAGCCCAAATTATTTCATGTGAGAACTGTGCATGTATAAGTGTATATAAATAACTTTTAGAATTGTCACATGTTGTTCTGCTTTTAGTTTCTCCATAAATCATATTGTTTTACAAATTTAATATTCTCTATACTGTATGTTGTATTTATGTAGCAAAAAAGGTCTACAAACTTTCCTTTAACTCCGCCACTCGGCCAACAAAGACAATTCAATTATTTTTCTTTTTTTCTTTTTTCATAAAAATTCTTTTTTATTAACATTTTAATAATACAAGAGCAGAAATCAAAGTCCAGGGTGCGCACACACATACACACGCAAGGGGGTTCTTAGGTTCAATGCACTGAGAACAAAAACGGGGAACAAAACAAAAGAGAAGAAATATATAAGATAACAATATATAGATTATAGATAGGTATGTACTCCTTTAACATGGAGTACATACGTCCTTTAAATAAAGACACCCACACAGCAACAACCGGAGCTCTGATTGCCTAGCTGTTGAGTTTAGCCCCCACCCGCATCTGTTGTAAGAAGTAATAACTGATTAATAATCAAGCATTAATAATTACACCAGTAGTGACTATCTCAGATGTGAGTTCATGTCTGCTGACATTTACACCCCAAAGCTTATGAGTTGGTAATGATTGTTCCAGGTTAAGTCAAACCCTTGAGTGTTACCAGAGAAAACGGATTCATACATTTTTGGAATGAAAATAATAATCAAAACCAATCATCCGAACCTATTTTAAAGACTTCACCTGAATTTATTATGCAATTAAACAAACCATCAACCCTGTAATGCGCAGTCAAAATATATATCTTATTTTTTTCAGGACAACCTGTATCTTTAGTGAAACAACACAGTAAAACCCCAAATTCTTTGTGGTGTACAACTGCTCTCCCAAGTCTTTAGAAAAGGATATAAGGTCCAGGCAATATGCACAATTCATCCCAAAAAAAGCCCCCAAAAAACCTTTAGGAAAACATGCATATGGACATATAATCTCATTTTCTTCATTCATCAGCTCCTCAAAGTACTCCTTCCTTCTTCCCATCACACTCTCCTCACCTGTTAGTACATTGCCATCCCTGTCCTTAATCACCCCAACCTGCTGCACATCCTTCCCAGCTCGATCCCTCTGCCTCGCCAGACTATACAGATCCTTTTCTCCTTACTTAGTGTCCAACCTCTCATACAGCTCATTATACACCTTCTGTTCAGCCTTTTGCCATCTCCCTCTTCTCTTTACTTCTTCCTGTTTACGCTCCTCCGTTCTCTCACTATTCCATTTCTTCCTCGCCAAACTCTTCCTCTGAATACTCTCCTGTACTTCTTCATTCCCCCACCAGGTCTCCTTATCATCCGTCCTCTGTCCTGATGACACAAACAAACACCTGCCTACCTGTCTTCCTGATCACTGTTGCTGTGGTTACCGAGTCATCTGGTAGTTCTTCACAACCACCCAGAGCCTGTCTCAAGGACTCCCTGAAGTCCTCACAACAGTTTTCCTTTTTCAGCTTCCACCATATGATCCTCTGCTCTGCCTTTGCTCGCTTCATCTTCCTCAACACCACACACAGAACATCTACCTTTCATCTCTGCATCATGTCAGCCAGCTCTCTACCTTTGCCTGCCATCATGCCAACAGTTAGAGTTCCTAATCTCAATCCTACACTCTTGGCTTTCCCCTTCTCTCTCCTTCTCCTCTTGTTTTTCGACTAACAGCAGCCCGATTTCCGCCAGCACCCTGTTTGTCAGCAGTACCGCTGGTGGTCGTTGTTAACCCGTTAACCCCCAAATGATCCGTTATGAAGTTCATTTTCATGATTCGTATGTTTGATTTGGCTCAAATTTTACGCCAGATGCCCTTCCTGACGCAAGCCTCACCATTTATCCATGTTTGGGACCAGCATTAAAGATACGATGGTTTGTGACCTGTAACGCCTGGTTTGCATATGGACATTTAATATATGACACTTTTTTCCCTATATCAAAAGTGATATTACTATGTATGTTTTAAATACGATGACACATTAATTTCATATATATCTATCCTCCGGATGAATGTGGATATAAATTCATGTTATATGAAATATCCTTATAAAAACTGAATATGTACAGTACATATATTCCAAATACCACTACTTATTGAATTTCATTATATGTGTGCATATGGTTTTGCTATTCATTTTAAAAATACCTGTCAATCTTTTGTATGTACATTTACAATATCAACATATTTTGGCCGACTTTTGAATTGATAAACTGTAGATTAAGATGAAGGAAACTCTCCACGTGGAGTTAATGGACCAGACAATATTAGACTCCCGGTTTGGCATTACCCACACTTTATCATCTCCTCCTATGAACTTTTATGGTCCGTTTTTCTTGTCTCAGATGCGGGCTACAGCCTACAGCTCTGTATCTACAGTCCACTGTAGGGATAAGCAGGGAAGGAGACGGCTTCCAGCTGAGACCATGCTGACATGTCTCTCTGCAGCGTGTTGACGGGCAGCTCTGCTCTCCTGTGGACACTGAGGAGCTACATCACCGTCAGGCACTGCAGAGCATTTGATCGGAGCCATAGTAACTCAGCTGGAACTGTCGACATGCTGCCTGTCCCTTGCGTCGAATACTCCCTCCAGTCCGCACGGCTGAGTGCCTGCAGCGATGCCTGCTCCTTCGCAGAGTGCTGACAGTACCTGAGGGGCCAGACACCATTCAAAAACTTTTCTTCTTTTGATTAATTTGATTTTTATTAGTAAAATAGTCAAAGTGGTGTCTAGGGATGTTTTTACCCCACTGGATTTTTTTTTTTAGCGCAAAATTAACACATCATTTTTGGGTGAATATAGCAGGAACCAGACATGGTGCCAGTGGACGGCACAGGGCGCGAGACTCACTTAACATTCCAAATCAGGAACTACACAACAAAGTGTTAATGCAGCGGAAAAGAGCCTGAAAGAGGTAACCCTGCTGCAACATCAAGAAACCCGGCTGAGTCGATGTTAAATCGCATGCTGGAGGTTGTGAAGATACAAGCAACCAAGATCATCTGGAAAGGAGGAGGGATGAACACTTTTCTAGGACCAGGCCCTTATGTTGATACTCCTTTTGTTGCCTAGACTTGTTTTCTTCAGTCAACCAAAGCCATTCTAAAAAAATCTTACCCTCTTCATCTAATACCACTTTAGATTAATAGATATATTAGACCTGCTCATGCCATTGTTTGCCTCGCCGCATCTCCTTTGACCGCTCCGAGCCCTCTGCTGCAGCCGGAATGAGCCGGAGCTTACCTGCTCTGTCATCTTCTGACTTTTAAACTAGTCGACTCTACACTGCACATTGTTAAGATCCAACGTCGGAGCAATTTAGTCATACATGTCCGAACCAGACACAGATTCCCAGGATGAAAAGGAGTTACTTTTACAAGGTCGCCTACTAGTTGATGCATCAGAATGGTAATTGTGTCCTTCCAACAAAAAAAAAAAAAAAAACCTCCAGCATTTCACTATTTGCTTAGTCTACTTTAAGAACAGCCCACCAAACTACACATCATAGTCAGAGCAGGAAACCCAACAAAAAGTCCTGACAGTGTCTATTTTAATTACGGTCACAATTAGTGTAATCTAACCTGGGAAATCGCTTCAAAAGGTGATGGCTTCGGGTCATATGAGGGGGACAATTATCTTTAGCTGAGTGTAGTTTTCATGGTGTGCTCAGTGTTGAGGCAAAACTATCAGATTTAGCTACAATCTGCTGGCCTAATTAGCCTCATTAAAATTCGACAAATGTAAATGTCCAATTACAGCCGCACATCTATCCTCAAGACTGCTGTTAAAGGAAAGCTTGAACAAAGGAGGTGGAGATCCTGCACACAGTGCAAGATTTACCCAATTGAGGCCTTCAAAGAGCAGAAATCTGCATCTCGTGTGTGTCGCGCATGTTGAAGTGCTTCCGCCTTAGTTCTCTCTGCATTGTGTTCAACTATACAGACAAAAAATAACAAGAATTCCGTCCTTTGATGTGATTCTATCAAAAACGCCGGCTGCCAGAAAATGCCATTAAATGTCAGCTGTCTGTACCTGGTTTTTGAAAAAAAACACACACACTCACACTTTTTGTCTGCCTCACCTTAAAACACATTTAGAAAGGTCGCACAAAAGAGGAGCAGAGTCAGCTGAGTGGAAGTGAACCAGTTTTTTTCTTTAGTGACGTTCACTGGGGCTATAAAGGGGAACAGTGGGAGGAACGGCTGACTGGCTGTTCCTCGGCATGAACTCATGCATTTGCGGCGTGGTTCGTGCATGACGGATTAGGGAAGCCGTCGTTCGCTCGCCACAGATCAGGCAGAAGTGAATAAAGTCTGGATAATTGTCATGTGTCATCTTCATGATTCTGTCGATGCTGATATTAACCATGTATTTGACGTTTTGGCTTTAAAACAAGCTTTAAACAAGGTGAGCATCCTTTTAAGACTCGACCAAAGTTGCTGAAAGCTGCAAGTTTGGCGTTTCTAGAGCAGACACCAAATGAATGTTGTGCTCAACACAAAGGGTGGCATCACTGTCACCTCCCTGTGACCACAAACCCTGGAGCTGATGGAATTGCAGATGTAGCGGTTATATCGGCAGCTGGGTGTGTTTCTCGGCTATTAGTAAAGGCTCACTGCACAAGGGCACGGATGGGGCAGGCTGCGTGCGCACGCACGCACACACACACACACATTTGAAATACACTGAGTAGTGGCAGATAAATAATGTACACTAAGGATATAAAGCAATTGTCTATAACGTGTGGAGTGCACTGATTTTCTGTCCATGTAAACATTTGCAGGCTGCTCACAACACGTGAACACATCAGAGGCTGTCAAACACTCTCCACACATGCAGAATGAACCGATGCCGGCTCAGTTTGTCAGGGAGGTATTGCTCAATATAAATGTCACCCCAATGGAGCTATTTCTGTTGAGAAATTGACATGGGGGCTGTTGGGAATACTGCGAAAGATGCCTTGAGTGATCAGAAACCATTTTGATGACACAGACCGGCCTCTCCATACACTTTGGTAAATCAGACAGGAAAAGAAAAGATCAGGGTCGGCTTTTTGTTGCAGCTCTGGAACCAGGACTCTTAGCTTCTTGGTGGTCTGGCTTTTCAAATTGACAATTTTCTCAAAGAAAGACGAGAGACGCCATTATGTATACGCCTGAAGAGATGTCTGTCGGGACAAATAAGCAGATATTTATATGCACACGCAAACACAGAATGCAGCAGAGAATCAAATAAGTGAGGCGACAACTGAAAGAGTTGGTCTTTCAGGCAGAGATGAAAGCAGACAGAAGATATTTCTCAAGGAAACTTGAGGCCAGGGTGATAACCTTCCCCCATCATCCAACAAGTGAAGAGCTGCATCTTTTATCCACAAGACACTGAAACAGTCCAATAATTTGATACCACTTCATAGAACAGAGAATCTAACACTGATTTAGGTGTGTGTGTGTGTGTGTGTGTATGAGACCGAGAATGGAAAGTTGAATGTAAAAAGAAATGCTGTTACGCCCTCTTGTGGTTCAACCGACGCATAGCTCAATTTGAAGCACAAGTTTGAATATACAAACTTCTAGAGTTTGCCGCTCCAGTTTTGAGCCCTTTCTTTTTTTTAACTGCGATATATTTTTCAAAACTGCTAATTTAATAACTAATAAAGTGATGAGAAGGCTGGAAGAAAATCTCAGACAAGCAACTTGTCATATCATCATGTATTATATGCAGCACTGTGCAAAAGTCTATGGCCACCTTTATATTTCTTGTGTTTGCATAGTGACCATATATATATAGTATATATATATTCCTGTGTCATCATTGGAATACAACCAGAAAAAAAATACAGGGAGTGTAAGCTCCTTTACTCTTAGCAAGTGTTGAACTCTGTCGTGCGGATGACTTCAAATTTACTCCACAAATACTCTTGTGCATCACACAAGGTTTGAGGCTGAGATATATTTGTTGTTTTCCTGATAAGCATTACATGCACATCTTTTACAAGTTTAACTTATTGGAACTTTGCTTATATATATATAAAACTAACTAATGATGTGATGTGACTCACTAATTTTGAGTCACGTCGCTCCTTTTAAAATGCCAAAGATCACAGAATTAAAAATTATAATTTTGCAACAGCCACGCCACTCTCAAAGGCAAAAAAATTCATTAAAAGATGGTCATTAAAAGATTTACTAAAGCAACAAAAGCTAATGGTGGCCTAAGACTTTTGCACAGTACTGTTTGTGATAATTTAACAAAATGATTCATCCGGAAAGATAACCTTGAAATGCTCAAACATCATGTTGGATGTTTTGGCCTGTAGGTGGCAGTAACTTCAAGCAAATGAAACCTGCAGAGCACCTCCACTGCTGATGGTTGACACAGACAGACACAAATATTAATAAAAGAAACAAAAAAAGAACATTTTATTAAAGAATTACCAAGATGGTTTAGGTCTCTATATTCTATACATTATCTGCTATACAATATAGAGGACAAATAGAGGGTACAGGAGTGCCAGTCCGGGTTCAGCTTGCAATAATTCATTTTTTTTTCTTTTTTAAACATGGGCTGGGTATCAGGTAAGAATTCTGACAACAGCGCCAATACCAGTATCATTTAAGAGATGTTTTACACTACCACTGCTGTGGTAGCGTGCCAATCATACATCACATTTAATCACAGAACGGTTGCAGTGATAGGTTTGCGATACTAATTGGTGCTAGCTTAATTTAGTCAACTCACCCACCCTTATGAGCATGAGTGAAGTCACTGTCAGAAGAGTGTTATCTGGTCCAGTGATTATAAGCAGCATCCATTTGTTTTAATAACAATAAAAGTCAAAGGCAAAAGCCCAACCTGGAACATCACTGCACACGTTCGATTCTCACAGCTGTTGATTTGAACATTTTTGTAACTTAGGGGATGAAGTGCTACTTGGTCTTTCAATCTCAGCAAGCATTTTTATCATTTGGCTTTGCAGTACAAAAGGAAATCCAGCAAATATTTCATACCACAGCAATTAAGACTTTGATTTGTCCATTTTTGAGATGAAACGATGGGAAAATATTTACATCACTGTTCAGGTTTGGGTCGTAACAAGAACTGATTATAGGTGTATTTTTGAACTGGGGTTAATGAAAGCTTGGACAAATATTTTGGGGTTTGCTATTAAATTGACGAAATTAAAAGGTTTTAGAATGACGGTCCTGGTGAATCTGAATTTCCTGCTAATAAATGTTGCAAGTAAAGGTAATACAATACTAGGCTAACTCTATCTGGACATTGTCAGCATCATCTTAAACCTCACGAGATAACACCGGACAAAACACTCTTATTGGTTTCTTTGTCAGAATAGGCGTGTTTTACGAAATAAACAGCCCTAGCTGGATCCTATAACCATTAAATTCTTTAAATATGGACATATATTTACATTTTGTTTTAAAAAGAATGAGTTTATAGTTGCTATTTTTATGACAAGAATTGAGGTTGATGTGGTTGTAGAGAGGATTGTTTGACGTGACTTATTTCCCCATAAAGAATGAACTTTGACTGTCTCTAAAGACATGACTGACAGCTCCCCGAAAGTGAAGCCAAAACAACTAAACTGCCCCCTGGTGTCTGGCTGCAGTAGCTGAAAAGCTAAATAAATGTTCTCCTTGGATGTTTTTTTGGTAGTTCTTATCACACTGCTATATGTTCTGATCAGTTTGAGTTTCATTTTATCATTTGGTACGTCGTCATGGCACTGGAATATTTTGATTTAACTTTTGCGTTGCAGTTGGGAGTTGCATTGCCAGTCTCTACATACAGTCAACAATACATAAAATACAAAGTGTAAACTAATCAGGAAAACACATAAATGGAACCTCAAAACTTAACATTCTTTACGTGAAGCCATGTGACAACTGAAAGGGCTAAAAAAAAAAAAAAAACAAACTCCGAAACATCAACAACTGATGCAGATGGTAATATAAGGTGTAAACAAAGACGCAGCAAGAGGCTTGTTGTCTGTACAAACCATGTTTGTAACGCCACTGGAAGAAGTAAAAACTCTTTATGACTGTGAATGGACAGCTGACCTGACATTAAAAAAACCCTGGATTTTAAGAGAAGAGTGTGGAAATTGGATTAGACCCAACACATTGGTGCGCCAACACTGACTAAAAATATTAAATATTCAATATGCTGAGGAGTCCCAGTGTGCACTGTAAAACTACTGGATGTGTCTTATGGAATATTAAAAATGATTTTTGCTTTAATTATTCCAATCCCTACTGTACATACAAAATTGAAAAAATATCAATATTGGACCTAGATCGGTCGAACTCTAGTGACAGGATGAAGAGCCGCAGATGCTGAGATGTCACGATGCATATGTACACATAAATACACGATGCATAAACTCTATGTACATACATTATGTGTGTTGGACCAGATTTGGCAACCAGGCTGAGAAAAAGGCTCGTTTTTTTTTCGCTCTCTCTCTCATTAATAAGGCATGCCATGTAAGGGCCCTGTGTCACTCGGGATAGAGCTCAGCATCTTTTATTTACCTCCCCACATTTGGCTTGACACGGTTCCTGACAAATCATGTGCTGCGCAGTCTGTTTTGGGTGGTTTCCATCACCCCAAGCTCCCAAAGTTGGAATCTCTGGATTGTAATTCCTTTGTGATCCCATGGCCGGCTTCACCGGAGCTATCCGCTGTGATGTCATCACTTGGCGACTGTCGCCCTGACGATCAGTGCTGGATCGCTCCTCCAAGGCATGACATCACTCCGGCACGATGTGCCTTAAGTCTGCCGGCTGGCCCGTCTCTGTGATGTCATACACTGTGCTCCAATAATTAGAGGCCACTTCTATCACTGCAACCATTGCTGTGTCAAATATTTGACGGTCTTCGGCCGCGGTTGGCTCCTAGTGACGCTCGCAGCCTGGGGTCTCTGGCCCTGTAGGCAAGTGAGGGAGAAAACAGTGAATTCAAAACTGACCAAGGAAGGTTTTCATAGTCTCAACGATTCTAAAAGTCTTTACGATACACGAGAACATGCTGGACAGTGTTCAGCACTACAACTAACTAAATATTCTCTGATTTAAACACACTTCTACGTCTCCTTTTATGTCTGCTGCAACTATGTTCTATGTTCCACCGTACCTTGTTTCCTTCCTGTGCTCCAACTCGCACACGCAATAGAAATAATAAGGTACTAGTCAGTGAGAGAACTTAATGTAAGACAAAAAAAGCAATGCTGGGGTCCCCGTTCAGCCTCACTCCTCACTGCTGCACATGTCTTATAAGTTGCTTATACAAAATATGAGCAAATAAAAAAAAACAAAAAACTTCTTAATTAATTTATAACAAAATAGAGAAATGCTGACAGTAAAACAGTAAAAAGGTGGAGAAAGAGAACGCACTTGTTTTGTGACCAATTTGAAGTCAGCTACACATAACTACTATGAAACTGCAGTAAAAATAAGTAAAGTTTTAAGGTATACCCTTCATAAGTTTTGAAATTATTTTACATTATCATTTCAAAATAAGAATCTTCTACAATGAACAGAAATAAAAATACATTTAAATAAAGAGAACAGATTCTGATAATTAACACATGCAGAGTACAGGTCATAATGACATTGTTTCTGCATTCCTCAGGAACTTGTTTTGCTCCATTTTGGCTGCTTTAGATTTGAAGGCACACCTGTAGTGTTCATTGAAGTCCAGTCTGAAGCTGAGGAAACGCAGGCTTTCGTCATAACTGGTCATCAGCAACACCAGGAAGTGCTGTACAATGCTCTGCAAGAAGAACAGGATGCGGCGCATACTTGTGAGACTGCTGATATGACTGAAATGACAGATAACTGCTCGTACTAGGTGGCTCAGGCTGTGTTACCTGATATAAGTGTGCGAGGACACGGAGCTGGGAGCGCAACTTTGGAATGGTTTCCTGAAACTCCTGAATCCTCTTTTTCTCCTCTGCTTCCTGTTCGGCCGTCACTCCCCACTGGCCCTGAATTAGACAGACTTGTACTTAGACAAGCATTAAGGTACTAACATACTCTAAATCTTTTTCTCTCTATATTAAGCTAAAAAACCTTGCCATATTCTCCTTGTCCTACCTCCTCCTCTCTCTGTCGCTTCCTCTCCTCATACTGCAGTCGCAGGGTGAGTTCCTCCAGCGCCGACCGGTACAGGGAGTCCTGTGCACTCTGGAACTCGATAATCTGGTCGAATATGGCCCTCAGCTGGTTCAGAAGAGACTGGACAGAGAGGTAGAAACACAGTTCCAGAACACACATGGAAAGCTCATGTTTTCCATATTATTTTTGTGTGTGTGTGTGTGTGTGTGTGCGTGTGTGCGTTACCCTGCTGTTGTTGTCCAGCAGACATCTGGAGATGATGGTGTCAAGGAAAACTTCGTGAGCAGCGATGATGTGGTCGAGGTCCTGAGCCCGCTGCACATTGTTCCAGAGCTCGTCCCACGAGCACTCCAAAACCTACACACGCGCACACACAGAAGAAATAGGAGATGGGGATAAGTGGTGATATTGTATACCAGGATAGTTAAAAATAGCAACTGTAGCCCTATTTATTACAGTCATGAAAACATTCTGCTGCGCATGTTTCTAATTGGAGTGTGTATCCAGCAGCACTACTGCTGTGATGAGCAAACTGCTCAACAGTTTATACATTATGTAGGTCTCACTTTTCAAAATACAGATTTAAATAAAGGCACTTCAATGCAAGCAAGTAACTAGTGTACATTGGAGAACTTGTAATGTATGAAGTTGGTTTGTTGGGTTGTGGATCCTGACAATGGACCAACTGATGGTCAGAATGTCTTACACCACTGCTGAAAAGCCTCCAGGTAAAAGTCCAAAAGTACAAATTTACTGAAAAAATGACAGATATAATAATTTCCAAAATTCCCAACAGGGTTTATCTATGAAATATTAAGCTTCAGTCCATATTTTCACTGTGGTTGCAAATCTGTTTGCTTTCCAACCATCTGTATTGCACATTAGGAGTCTTCAACAGCCCAACAAGTTATTTTCATAGAGAAAACTGAATTAATTAAATATAAGACTAACAAGTTCAATCTGATGAATCACTTTAAAATACAGTATATAAGTAAATCGAGGACCTTCTGTAAATGCGATGGTTAAGCTGAAGTTCATAACTATTCTTTCATGCTAGGAAACATAAAGAGCTGACAGAAGCATCTATTACCCTGTATCAGCACTGGCTGCCACGCAGTCATCTTGTTTTTAGAGCTTCATATTCCCTAATTTCATTCCTTCGCTTTCCTTCTGTTCCTCACACATACCCAAGTAAGAGTTACTATCCATCCAGGAATAGTAATCGTGATCACTTACTTAGCGGTCAATCAAGCCTTGCTAATGTTTCAGTCTACTGCCATTAAGTTCCTTCTCTAAATGTACTGTCTGGTGCAGCCTTTCATAGTTAATGCGGGCCTAATTGTTCGGTTGGTAACAGAGGCGTGTGCGTGTAAGGACAAACCACAAAAGTGAGTAAATAAGGTGGAGAATAAAGTAGAATTGAAGTATAGAAATAAAAACCATATACAGCAGGAAAATCTGGGGAGAGTGCCTTAATTAAAAATTGGATATTGCAGGCACTGTGGTCCACCCCTGATGTAATGCTGGCGCCTCCCTGACAAAAATCAATGCGTTTTTCTTTATAACTCTTTACGATAATTTTGTCAGATCAGTCTGAGCAGAGAAATGTGCTATTGATGGCTTTACACAGCAATAAAAGCTGCAGTTAAAACAGCTTCTCCCCCATTATTCTGACTTTTGGAATGATCTGGACTTGAACCAACGACCTTCCAAAATCAGGTTAATCTCGCTGATGTAAAAGGCTGCTGTTCGTTCTGGCATTCAGCCGTGCGGCGTTGCATTTAACCGACACAGCAGATTTCCAGCGGTAATTGCTTCTTCTTGTTTTGCTGATGTTTTACAGCCTGTGAGTGTAGCGGCGCTGCCAACGCTCTGACCTCGAAGGTGATGTAGTACTGCATCTGGTGGATGAAGTGGACCATTTCGGACGCCAGGATGTGGCACTGATGCAGCACGCCGGACAACTCTAGAGGGTTAAAAGCACAACGGTAGGTAAAAGTTAAAACGGGACAAAAGTAACATTTTTTTAAAATGAAGAAAATTGTCTTCCCCTCCGCAAACTCTGTTAGAGATAGTCTGGATCCAAATTGTGGATATGGATCAATTTTACTGTATATAAAAATGACACAATAATGAATAGACGGATTTTTAAAACTAATAGAGATGACTATCTTGTGGTGTTGATAGGATATTGCTTAATATATAAATAAATTCTACAGGTTTTTGAGAGCTCTTGAGCTCATCTGGATTCTAATCCTGGTAAATTTCACATATGTGTGAAAGTCAAAAAGTAATGAATAGATTCTATGAATTTTCTGGAGTATTAAAATTATAATTTCATTATGCCTTGGAAGATGAAACAAGTGTTTTGGAAGTTTTGGAAGACATCCATGTACGTTGAGGAAAAGTTCATTTTTTTCATAATTAATGACTATAGAATATATTAAATGCTCACTTTCTAAATAACTGATGATTGACTTTATTGAGATAGTATTTAAAATCAAGCACAACCCAAAAAGGTACGATAAAGATAATTTAGAATAAAGAAAAAGGGTCTTGAGTGACTGGCATTTTGCTTATAATGAAAACAAGAATATCCATAAATGCTATTCACCGACAAATTTGTGAAAAAAAAAAAAAAGAAATTAATATGAGAGATAACTCCTGTGTGGGTGCCAACATACCAGGCATGGTTTTAAGCAGTTTAGCATTACACATCTGTCCCTTCCAGATGTCAGTCAGTGTGTACTCCATCCTCTTGGCCCTCCACAGGAAATTAAACACCCGCAGGTAGTGGCTCATGCACTCCCTT
>KV751369.1:237995-252047 GCA_001698575.1 Mola mola | reverse complement strand
TACCTCCAGCAAGCGCACATCCAGCCTCTTGAGGATCTCTGCGTTGTCATACTGAGCGTTTGTAGCTCTGACCGCTGTCTCCAAAATACCGGTCAGGTTGTGTTGGTATAAAGTGGTGGCAGGACGCACCAACTCTGGTCTGGAATTAAAATGATCAAGACATATGGGGGGGGGGGGCAAAGTTGCAGATCATTCAAATGTGTCATAAAAAAAAAAAACAAAAAACGACTTTTCTATATTGTGTGTGAATGTGTGCTGCTAACTTGAGCAGGTCCATGAGGTGTCTGATAAAGTCTCCCTGGCCCAGCAGCAGGTATCTCCTCATGGCCTGCAGATGCTCCAGCAGCAGGTAGTTACGGTTGAGAACATCCAACAGGTATTTGCTGGTGTCAAAGTAGGCAGCGTCGATCTTCCCCTGAAAGGCTCCCTCCAGGTCCGTCAGCAGCTCTGCAGCTGTGAGAGAGGTCGAGACGAAAGATGAGTTACTGGGTATGGAACAGGGTTAGATTAAGTAACTGTTTTAGCTCGATTTTGATCCTCTGTATACAACAAAACCTTGTCGGTGAGATCTGATGAGTTCAATTTCAATTGTAGAAAAACACCTTTTTATGTTTTATGGGATTATTTTTCTTATATTATTTGAAAGAAATCAAAAAGTATAGAGTGTAAATATAGTAATTATCAAATAAATGATGTGAAATGTAATCTGTATATTCTAGGGTTGCATAAAATGGCTAAAAAAAAGGAAATTGTGCTTATTTTGACAGACAATTCAATTGCAATGTGATTGATGATTATTGGACATTATAATTTTTGCACAACTTTGATTTTCACTAGAAAAAAAAAAAGATTCTTAGCCAAAGGTAATTCTGCAGTACTACAGCACTGTGATTTGGATATTGCACTTCTTGCAATCTCTAGTGATAGCTGTAGCTCTTAGACAATAATTGCATTTCTATTACAGAACAGTCGATGTCATTTTTGAAGATGGAATCTTGCAAGCTAATGCTGATAAACAATCACTTTTATTTACTTCAAATTCTTGTCTCATGGTACTAATTAATAAGAAAAGTTCAGTGTGTAGAATTTAATGTCATCTACAAGTGTGGCTGTGGAACACTCATCTCATCCTACACTACAGGTGACGCAAAAACGTGAAAACACAAAAAGCCCTTTGGAGTGAGTTATTGGTTTGTCCATTCTGGGATATTATAGAAACATGGTGGTGCATGAGGATAAAAAGGAAGGTAATTTGACATAGAGCCTAAACTGTGTAGCTAAATACCATATAATGCACAGGAGTTAAAACTAAATTTCTATATTTGCTTACTCTTATCCATCTATTTGTAGCCCCCATGATGCAATTGCATTTCTTTTTCAGGCATGTGTAAACAAATGGGGAAGGAAAAAGTGAAGAAGGTGCTGAATGTTTGAAAAAATGACCATTTGCTGCTGAACGAGATGAGAGCCTGGCGTCCTTCAACAGATACAGTAAGAGCTATGGATCAAACTGTTCCGACAAAGTCTCGCAGACTGAATCAATGGAATACAGCTAAGTATAGTCACGGTGTAGAAGGGGAGGAGGGCAAGGCCAGCAACCAGTAAGAGCATCGATAACTGCCAGCCATCCACTCGCATGTGTCGATATATCAAAACTATGGGGACAAAACAAGGAGGAGGATTTTTATTGGTCATCGATGCAATTAATGCATTTGTTTTAAAAAAAAAAAAAAAGGGGGGGAGGGAGGGATGCAGTGTGCTACTGCTGTTTAATTTTGTTCACATGTTGGACTTTTTTTTGAGAAAACTCTTTCAATCGTGGTTATGCCCCTATAAACCCAAGAGCACGGGAGAAAAAGTGACACTCTTACCATCTTTGGGTGTGTCTACAGACTTGGACACAGGTGTGATTTTGCCCGGTGGTGTTCTATCATGGCACACCTGATGTAGGAAGTTAATGGATTTACCGATCAGAAGAACCTAGATGAGAATAAGAGAGATAAGGTAAAAAAGGGGCCTGAAGTTAATATCTTGTCTGCAATCAATGCCGATTATGTTTGTGAAAATAGGCCAACAGTTTGTGTGTTCTGGTATTAATGGCCAAAGATGTGTGTGTATACCTTTCGGGCCTGGTCCATGGTGAAAAATGAAGGGATCATTGACTTCCGTAGCGAGTACTTGTCATGCCACAGACGATCCGTCTTCACGTTGGGATCTGAAGCTACAAAGAACTACAGACGTACAAATAGGAAGCTTTATTTTCCTTAAACGGCTTAATAAAAAAACTTTTTGATGAGTGTAGCTAAGAATCTGACAGTAAGTGAACAGCTCTACGGACTGAGGTTTTCATCCTTTGTCACATTCGCTTGGATCATCCATTTACTTCAGAGCGTGCTACAGTAGCTTCGACTGGGCCTCCTTCTCTATTCATACTGATCCGTTTTTCCAACTGTCACCATTACTTGCATTCCGTCTCTTAAAAACACTTTCCAAAAAGCTATTTGCTGAAGTTAGAGACTCATACTATGGAGACCGTTAGGTTGTGTCTTAAATTTCAACTTAAGCATAAATATCTTTATGTTTGACACACACAAAAATCTTAATCATTACAACAAATCTCAGCAAAGACATAATAAATTCCCACATATCAAGGAACAGTATCAGCAATAATTCAAACAATTTAACACACCAGTTTGTTTTCATGCGATAATTGCTTTCTTTTTTTTTTTTTTAACTGTTTTCATTTGGATGATCTACACCAGTCAAATGTATATATAATCAATAGGCATTCTAATACTTTTTAAAGTCTGCCCAACTTTTCATGTACATGCAGAGCTGCTTACTTATTTTAAATTACTTTGGTATTGGTACCAGTAATAACAGTATTTGACGGAAGTTTGCATACACACATGTAGAACTGCAGTGACATAATAAAACATGGACTACATCAACAACCTAAAACATCGAGTTTTTACTCCAGATTACAGTTTTGTTTACTGTTTGGGGTAATGTCCCCAAGCATGATATCTTTGTCTCTATGTGCTTAAACACATCGCTGGGACCAGAATACGGTGCAGACTCACAGGAATGCTAGACACAGAAATACTGCATTAGAGAGAGAAACAGAAAGAGAGAAAGGGCAGGGAAAAGTAAATTACAGTCTTCTCATTGGTCCTGATTTAAAAAGCTGTCCTGCCTCGCACGTCCTCCTTCATTTCTCTCCCTTTCATCAATGTTCTTTCTTATTGGGGTCAAACAGCAGAGCAGTCAGACAGAGCAGTGTTCCTGAAATGGGCACTAACTCTATCTCATTCAGGTTTGGACACACTGTACAGTATTTAGGGCTGATTAAAAGCACACGCGTGTGTGTGTGTGTGTGTGTGTGTGTGTGTGTGTGTGTGTGTGTGTGTGTGTGTGCGGGTACCTCATGGTAGGTGTCTTCTAACTCTCCATCATAGATCCATCTATACAGGAAGTTGAGGATGGGGTGAGACACCAGGCTGAGGATGTGTTGAACCAGCGCCCTCATCTGTGGGTCTCCCGTTTTCCCGTAAGAATGGACTGCCGAGGCCAGCTCCCCTCCTTTCCGACCTGTTTGCACACAAACAAACAGAATGAATTTTTCAACTTAAGGCCTATTTACCAGTCTTTTAGGCTGCAAAATTTCACAAAATACATCATTTTTTGAAAATAACTACAGTAAAGAGTTTGATTGCTAGGACTAATTAGCTCAAGTGTCACCTAGCTTTAAAACTGTTCACACGGAAAGGAAAGCACATTTTTCAACTTGTGTTTATTTATACAAGTTGGACCTTGCAATCATTAGAATCACTGCTTTTTATCCGCCCCTAACAACAAGAATACATGACTGAATATCATCTAGCAAGCAAGGGCAGGCACCGAAGATGTGTGTCTGGGTTTGTGTTCAGTATAGTCTCTGAACGCATCCATCACCAGAGGTTCCGGTTATTTCCCTCCTGACTGTTCTTCTCCCCATCTTCTCTCCTCTCTTTCCATCCAGGCAGCGAGGATGAATAGAAACTGACTTAAATGCTGTAGCCTACATAACACTGCGGCTTGCTACTGAGGCCAGGTTGAGAAACGAGGGACCTTTTTATCCCGCACAACACTCTGCAACCTGCTTAAGCTGAATATTTTGTCATTTGTGTGACTCTTAATATCATTTCATTGCTTCATGCTTAGGGTGAACGGAAGAGAATCTTTTTCAACAGACCAAATTATTATATGGATCAATTAGGACTGAAAATAATTAAATATGTCTGACATTTTAACCACAGAATTTCAGAATCTCTGCCCCCCTATACAGCAGGCATTAAAATGCATTTTGCAATCGGATAATGCTTGAAAGACTACGTGAATGTACAAGTTTAAATACACTCTAAACATTTTCAGGACAGATTGTGATCCCATATGCAAAACCGCTACCGAAGGTAGTCAGGGACACATTGTGACCACATTCAAGCGTAAATGCAAATGGGTCTCCAATCCATATACTACAACTTAACAGTGGCTTGACGCCGCTCTCTCCCCCTTCAAAGGCAGGCCAGAGTCCATACAACAGTGCAACTTCAGCAGGCCTGGTTGTCTTGTTGTTGTTTTTGTTTAAGTGGCGCAACGATGAGAAGAGGATGAGATGTTCTATTTGCTCAGCAGAGTGTGATCAGGTAGCAACCGGAGCTCAACATTGACATCTGAGACGTGTGATAACATCAGATGGAAATATATGTGGGAAAGCACCATCTGACTGCAATCCAATCACAAAAAACACATTCTGATGCCAAGAGGCCTCTGGTGTGGACCCGCCTCACACACACACACACACACACACACACACAGCCCAACCTACCTTGGCAGAAGTCGACAAGGGCGGCCAGTGTTTT
Source organism: Mola mola (assembly GCA_001698575.1). Classification (NCBI taxonomy): domain Eukaryota; kingdom Metazoa; phylum Chordata; class Actinopteri; order Tetraodontiformes; family Molidae; genus Mola; species Mola mola. The sequence continues at coordinate 247,146 of KV751369.1, read as the reverse complement.
CAGTCGAACCTTGGGGTCATACATCCAAACCAGGAGCCTTCTGAGAGTCAGACTGGTCTCTGTGCACGTGGTCACACCCTGTTCATCCTCCACCTGCAACTGCAACACGTATGGAAATCATTTCAGTCAAAATAAGTGTATCTTTCTCCACACATTAAGAGATTTCATTTATTTTAAGTGGCAATCTCAAAGATTTCTGGTCAATTTAGTGATACCTGTAGTTACTGGTAGTAACATCAAATGTAATTTAATGCTATACTTGCTCACAGAAAAACTATTGTCACTTTGAAGTCAGGAAACAATTTAAACGTGTTCATCATCCTGTGTGCAGCATGAGTCTGAAACATCACTGTGGCTGGCAATATTTCATGTGCTGTCAAATAATGCTAAAAAAGAGGGATGTCTTGTATTGCAGATGCATTTTTGTGATTTATAACAAAAGCCAACTTGTGTGCCACTTAAATGCTTTTAATGCAGTTTTTCTGAGAATGTTGCCACAGACAAGTATCACAATGCTCCAAATACATAAATAAACACATAAATACTGCATTACGCTCATCAACGGGCTACGTGTTCTATAACCATTGTGTTAAATCATTCCATGGCAGACATGAAATTAAGAACTTCATGGTTATCACTTTTTCTTGTCATGGTGGCCATGGATCAGGAGGTAGAGAGGTTGGCCTCTGAGTGTATGTGTGAATGGTTACTATTCCTAACAAGTCCGTTTATCATTCAAATGATATTAATTTATCCACCGTCTTTGATACTCTATGAACTTTGCATACTGTTTCTCACTCTGCATACCTGAGAGTGGAGGACAGAGAGTAGCCTGTAGTACTCCTTTAGCTCCTGGTGGAGTGCAGCACAGAAGCTCTGAGGACGGGAGGACAGACAGAGTTAAAAAGCACTCACAAAGGATTCCATATAAGACAAGAGCGTGCCATCAGGACATAATAAATACACCTGTCCAACAAGTCCGAATGCCCGGTCGAGGCTCCTGGCGTCCGTGTACTTTCTGACTTTGTTGTGGAGCCAGCCGAGCTCGGCCAGTCTGCTGCTGGTGTCTCTCAGGGACTTGCACAGCGCCACCTGCTGAGGAACGAAACACATATACATATAGTTAACAACAAAACAACAAAATTATTCATACCCCCTTTTAAATTTGAAGTTTCTTGTGTTTTTCTCAAGAATGAAAGGTGGAGTAGTGAAATTTGGGCCTTTGTTGAATACATTTAGTTGTCAGCTGTAAAAGAACAACTGACACTAAGTCCTGTGTTTGTTTATCCATCTTGAGATTAACAGGATATGTACACATGTAATGTCATGTAGAGAAAAAGCATATGGTGCGTACACATACACCAGTCCAATGGGCTTGTTAAATTCTGTCCGAACACAAAGATATAACGATGGTAGATTAAAAATAAATATGTCATTAAACTTTTTAAAACCAATTTCATCTTTCACATTTTATTTTGAAAGCCAGGAGAACACAGTCGCGTCATGCAGTCTTAAGAGTTACAGATTTGTCTGCTTTTGGCTCCGCTAGTCGATTCCTAAATAAACGTTGCACCGACAAGAGTCTGGGTGAAGATAGAGATGTATGCTGTCATCGTCCTAGACTCTCAAAAGAGTGGCTTCATTTTGTTAAAAAGATGTTGAGTCAGACTCGCCACAGTGCTTCAACTGTCTCAAATATATTTTGTCCAAGGGAGGGTGCACTACAAACATTGCAAAACACCTTCTCAAAGTGCAAAGTAAAATATAATAACAGCAACCAAATTAATCCTTATCTGTAACTTTTATAGTTTCCTTAAACTGTATTGAAGCAGTTGTGAATGTAACTATGTGTAAATAAAAGGTCTCTAAAATACGTTTTTTGTGTGTGTTTTTATTTTTTTTTTTTAAATCAGCACGTGGCATTTTTTGACCCGGAAATCGGAATCGAGAATCGTTTAAAACCGGAATCGTAAAGCCGAATCTGAATTGCCAAATTTCAAACAATATCCAACTCTACTCTTATCCAGGCATTTCCACTCAGACAGTCCAAAATATCTGTTATCTGTCCAGTGTCTCCTGCATCTCCGTCTGGAGGGTGACTATGGACCGAAAATGAGTCTATGTTTAGCGCCACTTGGAGACTGACAGGGAAGCATCCTGTCAATAATACAAGTGAGGAGGTGGAAAACAGGAGAGTAGGAAGAGATAGGACAGAAAATAGGAAAGAAGGATTGATGTGAGGCCAATATAAGGCTGAGCCACACGTCATCATACTTGATTTGATGAATGTTTTTTATTATGGCCCATCAACAACAATGTTGAGATCATATCATTGGCTGTGGCTATGTACTGGCCACATAAGGTGATAGAGCCTTTTCAGTGGTGGCCCCCTAAGCTGGCTTGGCTTTCCGGTCCAATTGAGCCACACACCTTGGCTTTTTATTGTGCAAGCACAGATTTATTTTATTTTACTTGTTTAATTTCATTCTGTTTTATATAATATTTCATTCATATCTTAACTCATTTATATCTATTGCTCATCTATGTTCATAGGGTTTGTTGATCTTATTTATAGCTTATAGCTTTGTACAGCACTTGGTCAACTAAGATAGTTGATAAGAAAGTATGTTTCGCTGTAGTTTCTGTTATCAGTGATGTATTTTTAGCTCATCGACGTCTCGTCCATCCCAGTCGACGTACAATGGTACTGTGAGTCAAGTCGCAGCCGCAGTTTTGCTAGAATGGTGATAAAAAGAATAGATAAAAATGTCTATTGATAGACATTTTCTCTCGTCCCACAATATATACTGTATATTGTCATGTTGCCCAGGAGGCAGTTGGTGTTTTTGGAGTGGCGGCCCGTCAGGCCTGTATCATGGTAAGGGAAACGCTGGGAAATACATGCAGCTGTGAGCAAGAAACAAAGCATAGACAGAGCCAAAGAATGTCTTTAGCTAATTAACAAGCACACAAAGGAGCCAGTTTGAAAAGCATGTCCACTTGGCAAATGCTTGAGGGCGTGCATGCTCTCAAAGGTAATCCTAGACTTTCTGCTCATGTGAATCAGCCTGGCTTGCAACAATATAGGGTAGCAAAACGAGACAGACCCTGTCACTTTAATGAATGGTGGCTCTCCGTGCAGTCACCCGTCTTTGAATCTTGAGGTTATTTGCAGTCCAATGTGAAGAAATTAAATAAATATCTTGAGCTTTCTACACCAGTTGCAAACCTAAACACTATATTCACCTCATAATGATTATTTAGCTGTACTGTGAGATTTCTCTGAGTAATATGTGGGACCTGCTGAAAGCACTTTTCTATTAAAAGCTTTACAGGAAGAGACACACGGGTCAAAGTACCTTGCCATCTATTTTGTAGCAGTTTTCCTGGGCGCTCATCTTGATGAACTTGCCGTCAATTCCTTGGAAGACATAGAGGATGTCACGCACCAGAGCTGCCTCGCTCACCTCTCCTGCAGAAGGCGAGGACAGAGAATTGACTGTACACGGTTCATTCTGACTTACCATTGAAACAACCATTAATGAATTGTAACCTGTGATACATACAACCGCGAAGTTGTTCACTCACCATCTCGATGAGAACGGACCACTCTGGTCGAGGGGGCTGAAGGTACAAGTGGTTGCCGAGTGGCGGGCATGGCCAGAGCGGAGGAAGGGGAGCAGTTTGCTGGGAGAGTCCAGGCCAGTCGAGAGCCAAGAGGCTGCCCACCTCCTGCTGCAGATTGTGGGGGGTGACTGAAACATACACAAAGGTGTGTTTCCATCACCTTCTACTTTCCCCTGGAGATCCTAACCCCCTATAACCTAACAACTATGGCACAGTAAGCACAGAGGTCTCATTCAAGCTACCATTTGATTAGGAGTGGCTCCCAATAGATCTGGATGAAAACAGTCACTACCACAGGGAGTCGAAAGTCACCATGATGACATGACCGTTTCACAAATCATTAGCCTGATGCCATTGGCAAACATGATCAAATGTGATTTTTTTTATCACCACGTGGGGAAAAAAATGATGATGTATACTAAAGCTGGGCGATACGGCCTACAAATAATATCACAATATTTTTAGGCTATATGGCAATACGCAATATATATCACGATATTTCAAAATATCCGCTAAAGCGCTTAATAGATTCTACTAGTTCCTGCGACATCTGCCTGAATTATTATTACTTTTTTATTTCATTAGGTTTCTTTTGTTTTTTTTACATGCAAAAGGGAAGAAAACACAATCAACTTTCATTTATCAACAATTTTAGCTATCTATTTCAAACAAAGTATTTTTAAACATAAGCTTTTAACAAATGGAAATAAATAAACATGATATTCAGAGATCTGCACGGGTTTAGTTATGAAGCTCAGTACCAGAAGCGACTTGTTATCTGTAATTATCTGTCCAACCTGCAGCTTCCCAGTCCGTTTATTTAAGTCCTGTGATTAAACACATAGACTGTAAGAGTTGTGTTCTTGGGCTGCCACAGCTAGTTGCTAGGCCACTGCAGTTTTTTTAAGCGTTTCCTCGGAGACGTCTATCTCACAACTATCAAACGCTAAAGCACTACCCCTGTTGTCCGATTCCACAAACTTTTTATAGGTTTTTTTCTATGGCGCAACGATTTGCCCTGTCTCGGACTAAAAGATGAGCCCAGACATCACAGTGGCCATTTTGATGTGAAGGACTCTTGCATTATTAATACGGTCAAATGGAAGAAAATGGCCCTCTGATGCCTCATCAAACAGATTTAGAAGAGGTTGGGCTGAGATGCAAGTTCTGGTCCCCAGAGCCTGAAGCCTCTTAAACACAGCTCACAGGTGGGGCTGTGAGTGGGTTCCTTTCTCAATTAATGTGTGTAATTTCCCTATATCAACCCCTACTGTATATTCTGTGCATATGCATGACCAGGTATCAATCGAGACAAAGTTATGGTTTGTTATTAACATTGTAGTTTAAGTGAATCAAAAAAATCAAAGATTTGTCTTCAGTGGGTCTTTCAAAGTGTTGTGCTCACCCAGCCAACAGCGACTGCGGTGTTGGTGTTGGTCCGTTTAAAGTGTACACGCCCAAACTGGAGATGCCACTGGAGCCCACGGTGGCAGACAGACCCACGCTCCTCTCGCCATAGCCCAGAGCCAGGCTCTGGGGTCGGGTGCAGTAGAATGGGGTGGAGTGGGCATCCCTGGGGAGGGCCTGGGCAAAGAGAGCGCCATAGTTTCCCACCTGCAAAGGGCAAACGACACAGGACATGGTGACGACTCAAAAGGTAAACTTCCAAGCACCTTCAATAAGACACTAAGCATCCAAAATGATGACAGTTATGATTAAGTGTGTTTCTGTTTATGGATATCACACTGGACAGTATATGTAGGGTGACATTTCCACCATTTTTTTATATTGCAACATACAGTATATAACAGAGAAAAAAAACAAAACATTATTAGCCTGACATCTTAAGCCATCTCAGACAGGAGTTAATAGCTACAACTAAAGAATTTTATTTTTAATCATCGATTAATCTGCTGATTACAATCATAAATAACCAACCGTTACTCTATAAGTGGTCAAAAAATGACTTCTTCAAATTGCTTCTTTTAAAGACTCTTCATTTACTGTCAGAAAGCACAAAGAAAAACACCGAATTCTGACATTTAAGAAGCTGAAACCAACAAATATTTGACATTTTTTTGCTCAAAACAAAATGAAACCATAATTCAATTGTCAACATAGTTGTCAATGTTTTGGTTTTTTTTGATGACGTACTCAATTAATCGCCTCACCGATTAAAAGTTATAACTCTAATTAAAACAAAATGACTGTGAACTTATCAAAACAGAATCTATAGTCTAAAATGTGTGCAAATGGGTGCATTTCTCACCCTGCTAGATGGCTTGCGGGGGTCCTCAGCGAGGCTGAGCAGCAAGTACAGGACAGACCATCGCTGTTTCAGAACACTCTGTCAAACAGAAAACATAACATCAGCTGAACTTCTTCACAGTCTGATAGGGATAATACAGGAAAATAACATGCGTTATCGACAGTAAAATACGACCAGTGTATGAATAACATGATTAATCGGTTAACGGTTGATTTATAATGTTGGACACAAACACAAACCTGTGTCTGAAGCTTCCGATGCAGCTCGGAGAACAGAGCCGTGTCTGCTTCTCTCCTCTGCTTCAGCACTACAACAGCACAGACACAACAATCTGTCGGTGGTCCTCAAAGTTTCCTACAGTAATAACTCATTTAACAGATGTTAAATCCCCTGCAGGATGTTAAGTTACATCACCTGATACCAAAAACATTTCCTCAAAGAGCCTATTTGGGATTTAAAACTGCAGCGTACAAAAAGATAGAGAGGAGAAGCACGAGGTTCCTCAGCACAAAGAAGCCTATCATCACACTGTGAATAGAAGAAAGACCTGAGCCGGTGTATTCATCAAAGCTTTGTAAATTGATCTTCACTCACCGACATATTTTAACAGCTTTTCGGAGCTGAAGAGCTGCAGGAATTTGTCGGCATTTTACAGAGAAAGTGAGAAAACTTTTGACAGGAAAAAAAAACCAAAAAAAAAAAAACCAAAGCTTAATGACCTCTGTAGTAACATCTAACTATCAACTCTGGAATGTGCAGATTATGGCAATGGCTGCACTGTGTAGGATTCCTAATTATCAACAAGAAGCACTCTGTCAAACCTCCACCAAAGCCAAAGAGTTCTTTTAAATTAAAATTTCTGCATCCACAAGAAAATTTACAGAAGTCTTTCCATGTTCTACATACAGTCAACAGTTCTTCCTTGGCCTATTCCTTATCTTCCCGCCCACTTTTATCAAGCCCAATCCATCCAGTAGTGTTTGCATAAATAGGCGAGTGACACTTTCTCTACTGAATCATGCTGCTGAATCATTCTCTACTGCTGCACGATGTTTGTTTTAATTTTCTCCATCAAACCTTACATCACTGTCATCCCTACTGATGGGGCTACCATGGCTACCATGAATGTCTAGTAGGATTTGTAATTTATGGTGCAAATCATATTTTTGAACTTTGCCGAGTACCATCTCCAACATTATGGGTGAAGTAAACAAGGGGCGGATTGAGGAAAATAACAGACTAAACAGGGTAATATATTGCAAGTTAATGGTGAAAAACAAACAATGGTTACTATAGTCCCGCAGTGTTCTATAGTATGAATGTGTCCGATTATACTTACGTTCTTTTTTGATCTTCTCTGAAACCAAAAACTCATCCCGTTCGATGGTGGGGGCGTAGTTACTGCCTATGACTCTCACTGCATACTGAAACTGGTGGGCAACTTCAGCTAGAGAAAGAAATTACAGGTGATGCTTTGGTTAAGCTAATGGACTGTTAAAAATAAATAAATAAATAAACGAAAATCCCAGCTGACATGTTGCTTTGTTTGCTGCAAGAGGCTGCAGTCACTTTAAGATGCTACCTAAAGTGTCTGCATCCAGCAGGGGCCTGCAACTAGCAGGGCACAAGCTCATCCAGTAACCACACATACAGCGTGCTTCTCAGTGTAAAAGCCAACTGGCTGGCAAGCTCATGAAGTTAAACAACTGAAGTGAACGACTGACCACCGAGGCTAATTGTGTGTTGAGTTACAGGGAGGGAAGGAAGCCGTTAAGCGGGATGTGCAGCAGCTAGCCGAGCCCATTGGCTGACAACAGCGTTACGGGGACCAAGCCCCGCTACGTGCCGATGTTCATTTCCAGCAATTCCAGACCAAGTACTTATAGTAAAGCTTATATGTTAATGATTACTGTTATTTATTTACTCAAAGAGGTGCCGAAAAAAGAAACATTATGAACTCTTCAATTCGGCATGTGTCCGTAATACGAAGCAGCTTCATTTTCGACAAATTTCAAGTTTTTTTCTTCAACCTGCTGTCACATAAACTTAAAACTTTAACGACTATCGAAATTTGTGCCCTCAGGCGCTGAAATGATAAGCCGAATTTTTTAAAAGACGACAGAGATTCAAACACTCCCATTATAACTGTATAAGCAACAAGACAGTGACGAATTTTTGAATGACGATAGCTTTAACGCTTCCTAACGCATGACTCTGGCTCGTATCTGTACTAGCGCAGAGCATGCTAGCGGTAAACGGTCTAGCTACCTTCGCTTTTCCCCGTAATCCTGCAGCAGAGGCTCTGGAGTAGCACGTTGGGGGATTTCTGATCCAAGGTCGCCATACCGTAGTAACTAACTTTAGGAGTTTTGCCCAGTAACTGAATAAATATCACTGAATAATACAAACTAACTCCAGTCTTTCACTACCAGCAACGCCATTTTGACAAGTTAGCCAGACACAGGAAAAATATCACCGCCACTAGTGCCTCGGTTCCTTCAAAATAAGTGCAGAGAATAACTCGTTTTGCAAACACCCTTCTGACATTTTGAAAAAATGAATAACTGCAGGGATACTGGAGTGCGTGATGTTGGAGTGAAGTATTATAGCTTTTTTTGTCATTGAAAGAAAAAATCTTATTACCGATACATTTATTCAACAAACAGTGTAATTCACTTGTATGAGAATCAAAAATCCTTCCTCCGAAAGCTTAGCCATTTGAAAACATGAGGGGTAATCTATTCACTGATACCTTTTAATGCATTATGTCCTATTAATACCAACAATAGCCACTTGCATTTGGAATTTAGTGAGGTATCTGCCATGGAAAACAGCAGAGAGAAAGAAATAAGATATTTGTAGAGGTCTCCATTGCAAGGATGTAAATGTAAATAGATGCTATATATACTTTATATATGACATCGATGTTGTTAAATTGGCTCATACATGCATATATTTTGCAATAATCCTTCAAATGAGGTTATCAAACATTAGTAACTAATATGTAACAGCATTTTACTGATTTAAAAAATACTTTTATTCTCTTAAAGGACACAAGTACACTGAAACACTAACCTTCATTGAAAATTTAATAATTACAAATACTTATGAAATGTTTCTCACTTGACGCTGGGTTACCGCAGAACCCGCCGAAAAGCTTCTCCAGGAAACAGAAGATGGACAAATGAATGAAAACATTTCCCTCCGAAAACACAGCACCGCGGACTGTAGTTCTGACCCTTCTGCCGTCCCAAA
>KV751369.1:190214-237318 GCA_001698575.1 Mola mola | reverse complement strand
CCAAGCAAATGACTCAATCACCTAATTAACTTAATTAACTAATCACCCCCCCACCCCCAAAAAAGCAAGTTTGTGCACCTTCCCTTCGCTACCACCACCTGGTATGCAACGCCAAAAGGCTCAAACACTATCCGTTAACACAATGCACCAGTAACCGTTCACACGCGTAAACACGTAAATAGTACACGTACGTAGCTGAAGAAGAGGGAAATGTTTCTTATGAAACATCAATTGAATGCATTTATGTTACCGTAGAGGAGAAGAAAAAAGACAAAATGAGGTGGATATTTGCGCTGTTGTAATGACACTCCTATTGATCTACAAGTTTTTATATAATAAATTTCCTTCACAATCTGGGTCTGACAGAGAAATATCAACAGGAAAAGCATTTAGGAAGGGGCAGTATTTCTGAGCTGCAAGTTTGTCCTTCTTTATTATTTTTATTTTTTTTACAGTCTTTGGGATGCCTTGTGGTCCAAAATCACAATTCAGCAGAAGCGGCCGATGACAACTTTTATTGTCTAATGTGTTCCAATTGTTCATCACTGGTGGTAAATTGGTTGAGGGGAACCTGAACAGCTTGTGGCCAAAGGCAGCCGGAGCCCATGGGTGTCTCCTGGTACTGGTAGAACTTAGTCTGGGTTTGTAATTTAAAAAAAAGAGGTCAACATTACATGGAGTATTGGTAATGCTGATGCAAAATAAATAAGACTGAAAATGTTTCAACTTACTTTATAACCTTGTGGTTACCATCAAGAGGCCATAATTAATTTCTCCTGCCACGTGATATGAATCTACTTTAGGATTGGGTCTGATGACCATGGTGGCCTCACCAGTGAGTCGTGCCCTGTATGCTACTGGCCCTGTTTCTTCATTGGCAGAGAAGATCTCTAGGACATGGTTATATTGGTGTAGGAACTCCTAAATGAAATGTTGTACTGTCTGTAGAAGACAAGATGTAAAATATTAGCATTTAGTTAAATTTTACTTTAGGACCATTTTCTAACCTTCTGCTCGAACTTCAATAAAGATTAATTTATAGTAAATAAAACATGCCAAGTTCTTTAAATGAAGATAAAGCAAAAGCAAGATCTGTTGCTTGACATATGATGAACAACTTTAGATAGCATTGTCGTCCGGCGTTACCGTCGCGCCTCAAATTTTGCTGCCCTGTGCGCATCAACTAAATTGACATTCGGTTTGCTGACTGCTGAATTCCATGTCGAGTTTGTCGTCTATGGTGCTGCTGTGACCTTTCAATTTCTTTCTTAGTCTCTCTGTCTTGGAAATTAAAGTTAAGGACGAACAAAATTCATGCACCATTATTGTTACGTTGAAAAAAATATAAACTTTCACTGGCTTTAACAACCAATCCTCCAAAGACAACTTGGCTATGTTTTGTAATGAACTAAAAAGAGGTATTCACAAGGACAAGTATGCATTCTTTCAATGTTTTTAACATCTGTTATTACTACGACACCCACAGGCGCATTCATTCAAGTAACTTTTAAACTAATGTTCTGTCAATAAATGTACTTAAGAATAAGAAGAGCTGGCAAAAGTAAAGTATATATAAATATGTTGCACTCTTAAATTATCAAAATGGCTCCGTATGGGTTTTGTCCGATTGTACTGGAGCCTGGAACATAAATAGACATTACAGTTCGTTAAAACCAGCTTTGGCCATCCAATGTCTCTATTTTCATTGAAGGCACCATCTTCTGCGTCCTGCTGCCATTTCACATTGAACGTTATGGCCACATCAGTGAACAGTCAGGTGACTGGAGCACAAGAATTATAATTTTGAAAATGAGGTTAAATAAAATAATGAAACCTAAAACGATTAAATGCAATGAAATAAATATGGGTGGCCTCTTATTTTATATGCCAACAATATTTTTGAGCTCCCTATCGCTGAAAATTAATTTTCAACTTTGTATTCCCAGATATATTTGCAATGAATAATTAAAAAAAAAAGATACACAGCTTTGTTTCTGATGCAGCCTGTAATCTGTAAAGTGACACGTATGTTATCAAATAAATATATTCGAGTAAAAGTACAATATTTTCCTCCAGAATGTAAATACTGTAAATACCCAAGTAAAGTATAAGCACAGTCCTTGAATAAATGTACTTATATTACATCACGAGAAGGAGGAGTTTGACATATAAACGCGAACGCAAAAGTGGACGTTTTGAGCTATTCTACGTTCCATACATGACAAGGAGCTTATTGGTGCGCGCGCGGAGGAGGGGAGGAGGAGAGGAGGGGAGGAGGGGAAGGAGGGAGGGGAGGAAGAGGAGGAAGAGGGGAGACTCGACACTAGGTTCTTGCCCGTCTCGCAGGAGGAGCAGCACACTTGTACGAGCAAGAGCCGCGTAGGGAGCTGCTCCTCCTGCCCCAAGCGGAGCCTGTGAACAGGGTCTGTCGTAGGTGAGGTCAGGTTCAGGACTGAGTCTGTTTCTTGTTTTTTTTTCCTAATTCAGGGCGACAATAAGGGGGGGAGAGAGACATGGAATTAGGAGGAGATTTACAAACAAGTTAGTCATTACGGTGAGATAAACGTTTCAGGAGGAAGGAGTGTCCGGAGAGGAAAGGAAGGAGGAACAGGATGGGGATGGAGATGAGCACTCTTCGAACCCTCATCACACGATACGTAAGTGAATTTTGCTTATTTTCAGTATTTGTGTACTCCGCGTGTCAGGTCGCTTACTCAGCGGTGCGAACAACGAAGCTATCGAGTATTTCCGACGATAAACAAGCGCCGAAGCGGCTGCTCATCCAGATTAAGTTTCCCTCAGCAGAAGGGGGCGGAAATGAACTCGCTGGGAAAGATTTGGAAATTGATAGTGTTCTTTTTTTTCTGTCAGCAACTTGAAAATCACCAAAGAGCTCTTGAAACGTGTTTTCTTTTCATTGCAACACCTGCAGTATGAATTAAACAAACATTGCCTTTCGTCTTAATAAAACTTTATGTATAATGAGCTATTTTTCACCTGAAAGTGGTTTTTAATATCTTGGCACACGTCGAATTGAACATTTATTCCTGAGCATATGAATTTTATTAAAATTCTCCTGCAGCCAGTGTTACTCTTCAAATCAGACTCGGATATTTTAAGCAAAATGTGGAGCTACCCGTCTTTATGGAGAGAAAGCTGCGTGTCTGTTCATGACAGAACACGTCTGGAGGTGCAGACAGGCAGCAACTGTTATCCAACTTTACTCTCAATATTGGTGACATCAGTACATTTTTAGAGCACAAACACATGCACATTTTAACTTGTGTTGCACCAGATTAAAGGAGACCTCCATATTTTTCAACCTAAACCGTGTTTACTTGTCTTTAAGGCTCCAAATAAGATACATGTCATTTTTCAAAATAAAGGACTTTTTTTTTTGTGCTGCTAACTCCGTTCAAAATGATTTTGATGACAAGTGATAATGACAATTATAACTGTCTGGTATTTTGGAGTAGATGCCTACAGTATCCAGACTGTATACATATTTGTTTTATACACCATTTTACAGATATTGTGTTACAAACATGCGGGAGTTTCACTCTAGGAATCTGCTCCATGTTACCAGATCCACGCAATAACATAAAAACACAAAAAAAAATGTATATTGTAAAATTATATAACAGGGCTGAGGTTGAAAAATAGTTGAGATCTCCTTTTAGAAACTTTTAGAGATGTTTTTTGTTGTTGTTGTGTGTGCTATTTACACTTCTCTCACTTGAGCTAGACTCTAAATGCTACAGTGGCTCCCATGAATTATGTAATCCAGTTGTTTTATCCCCGTTAGTCCAATCGATGGGCAGCCGTGGAGCAGCCGGCCTGTAGAGCTGAGAGTTGCATTAGGCTCTGCAGTAATGTGCTTGACAATAATCCCGACAGGGCAAGCCTTGCTCACATGAGAGCCAGCAAAGGTTTACGCCCCGGCTCCATGTGCGGCTGAGGCTTAGACATGGTCTCCCCCACCGGCCGCTAAAACAAAATCCCTGCTGCGCGGGGAGGTGAAGAGGAGCCCCGGAGTGATAAACATGCAGAGACACGCCTGTGATTGTTGAGTTGGTGGATGCTGATGAGGTCTGCTGCTGTAATTGAGCTGGATAACTGCTTTAGGTGGATGAGTTGGGTTGTTTGTATTCTAGCTGCACAAACCAGGATGCAAAGAGGCTGCTGAATGCGTAACAGTATATTTATTTTGTTGTCAATACCAGGCTTTTAAGACATATCTGTCAATATGACGATGTGACGGTGGATGTCCCCATTTGCTAAACCAAAAATACATCTCAACACTGTCATGTATAGTGTTGCCTTTATTGCAGTATAATGAAAAAATTGAGCAGAATGTATTTTTGTTAAAAAGAATTTCTCTTACAGTTATATAAATGCTATTTTTTGAGTATTTAAGTCACATTAATTTCACGTTATTAATTTAAATGTAATGTCGAGTTTGTCCAAAGCAAAAGTGTTGCAACTATATACTCATAGTGTAAAATAAAAGTATATTAAAACCGTAGTTTATACTATCCGATTTTTCAGTGTATGTTAAGTGTTGGAGATATGAGGTGTCACCACTTCTTCTTATGATGACTGCAATTATTTAAGCAATTACTTAACAGCTACAGTCTACAGACCCAAAAAATGTGAGTGTAGGATTGTACACTTAATATAAATCTAATGAAATAGGGAATAGAGAATATACTGTAGTTGGATTTACCGGTTATAATGCTGCAGCCTTACTGTATCAGGTTTTGAGAATCAGTTACCACCCTTTGAAAAAGGAAGAGGATGTTATGCAATCTTATAACTATCTCTGAAAGTGTAACATGTCCAGTTGTGGTTTTTAGCGGCTGTCGCTTCCATCCCGGCTGAACGAGAACAAAATGTAATCAAAGTGACATGTTGGAGCGCTGGGACCCAGGGTATGTGTACCGTATTCAGTCCGCTGCCTTGCTTCCCGGCTTTTGTTCAGGCTAGTTTAGGCTCTGAAAAACTTTAAAACTACCATGCTTTGTTGTAATTTAAAGGCTTCAGTGCCGTCCTGCATTTCTGCCTGCTTTTGCTTTGTTTTTATTTGTGAAATTTAAAGGCTCCTTTGTCTTGATATTTAAAATAATGTTATTCTCTAAGATACCCAATATTCAGCATTCCTAACCTTTTAGAAAGCTGACTCTTTAACCCCCCTCCCCGTTTTAACATTTTATTACTGCGCTACAATTTAACACTGACTTCTTTGTGTGTACGTTATATCAATTTCATTTTCTTTTTTATCTGTGCAAAGGTTATTGGAGGTGCACCATTTTAGTTCCTTTATACTTTTATAATAGACTGACAGGAAACTGTAACACCTACTTGAGATAAACAGTTATGGAGGTCCTTTATCCTAGTTTCCTATTTACTTTGAGCGTAAGATTTTTTATAAAGTACCACATTTTTTTAAGGGAATAATTAAAATTGATGCAGCTGAAATAAATGTCAAAGAATACTGACTGACGTGGTGTGTGCTGTTTTTGGAAATATGACACAATCTCTTGTCTCTAGGAGTGCATTATTTGGTTTACTTTTTGTATTTCTTTAAGAAGGAAATCTCAATAATCAATACCATCAAATTGTAATACATCAGAATCAAATTGGGACAAAAGCATTTTTTGGGTGCATGCCATCATTTTTTATTCAAAATAACTAAGCACACTTCACCTTGGATTATTTATGCAAATGTATATTGATTCTAAACTGGATTTAGGTCACCTTGATCATTAGTCATCTGTGTCAGTGTTTTCCCCGAATGAACAATATGTGGTTTACATGTTTTCACATTTTTTCCCCTTCCGTTATCTGCTTGATTATTCATCAACTAAATTAGTCAGAAGAATAGTGTTTGTAGGTCTACCGCATGACGTAATCAGTTGAGTTGTAGTTTGCGGCTCTGACTCAAACAACCTGTGACACGTATCCTGTTAATGTATGTGGAGGTGTGTTTAAAGTAGCAGGGCAGCATTCCTGTCCCCCGGTGACTAATCTGGATTTCTTAACAGGAAGTGCCTCTCCTCTCCCTTCTGACTGTCTTCCTCCCTGCACACTGTGGATTAAAGGGTTACTGGTGTTCACTTAACCTACACCCACTTAATCCATTTAATGACTATATATTCAAATCGAATCCAATCACTGATCAACTGCTTATTCCCCACATGGTGCATTTTCCTAAGTGGTCCATATGTGTTTCTCAAAGAACGTAACATGCAGCAGATAATGAGGCCAAAATAACTGCCAGACAAAGTGAATGTTGGCTAGTGAACATGTAATTGTGTCTGATGTGTTCTTGCAGGCTCATCGATAGAATACAATAGTAGGCAGGTGACACAGAGAGCAGCGGATCACATGAACACCCCAGCCGTAGTTGTCAATAATTCATAAGCAGACTGCCTGACAGCTTGGAGTGATGTATTTGTACCCTGATGTATTCTAATGGACTCTTCCAGAGCAGGACCAATCAGTGGGGGGTGTGGGGATAGCCGGGCATTCCATGGGATTGCCAGCTTATTGGAAAAAGAGAAATGCCATTAATGTTTACTGTTAGTATCTGAAGTGATCCGCAACAGAGACATCTCAAATTTCACAAGCAACTCAGTTGTTGGGACCGTTTACCTTGGCAGGGCTGTACAATGCAACGGTATCGGAAAAGTCATTAACATTGGAAATAAATCACTTTTTTGCTACTAACTAATTCAAAATGTTATTGCAAGTGCCGGTAAGATGCACTAGTAAGTATCTTCAGTCACACACCCGTGTGTTTTTGACCCGTTAACTATAAAAACATTGTATAAAATAAATGCTTGCTTGTGTTTTTCCTACCTTTCTCTACTTCCTGTTGATGACAGTGAACCCCAGACATGACCAGTCAGCTGCCAAAAAGACTTACAAATAATGGAGACAAGTTTAAAGAACACTAGAGTTATCCTTTCATCTTTTGCTTGCAAAATTCATATTTGTCTTTCGCTGATGCACAAACAGCTGTAAATCGCAACAATAATTTTAAATGTTAAGGATGCATTGATTTGGAAATTCTGGGCTGATACAATATGTCTCATACCAATACCAGTAGCCTTTTGTTTCAAGGAGATAAAGTGTGCATAAGAAAAATTTTATCGGCAAAGTATATACAAACACCATATGGACCTGTTAAGATAAATAATGTCATTTTCATTAGAGGGGGGCTTCAAAGTCGCAGACATATTTACTGACACCAAGTTAACTCTCTCCATATTGGCCAATAAATTGGTGCATCCCTTCTAAATATTGATATATACGAGCCTTTGTCTGCTTTGGTGTTTGTATCCAAGGTTATTAAATCAGGTCTCTGGAAAGGAAGTCTTTTATTTTGAAAGGCAGCTGAATAATGGCTGTAGAAACGTGCTTGTGTGTCTGCCAAAGGGAGCAGGCTTCCTCTCAGCCTTATTCTAATCATTTAACACCTGCTCGCCCATGTAGTCCACAATCCACAAAGTGCACCAGGGTTAACCTCTTTACCTGAAGGATTTGCAGGCGCTCACTAAGCCACTGCTTGACTGGCTGCTGCTTCACTTTTCAATCATGTCCAGCAATGAATTTGTTTACACATTGATGAATTGTGAGCCAAATAACCAAGCTATTATACCTCAACTATATTTTGTAGGCAAATACTGTACTTTATTCTCAGTTTCATTTATTTGATAATGTTTAGTGTCTAGTTAGTTTTCAGATTATTTGGTATTTAATGGCTAATGTTCCGTGTGACATATAACCAATTAGATAGTGTTGTAGTTGGGATTTTCAAAGATCGCTGAGTGCTACAGGCATACAGACATAGAGAAGCTGCATCAAACTGGATGAATAAAAGATACACATGAAATACAATGCTACATAAAAAGATGCTGAATATTAAAGTATATTTATAGCAATAATCTTCATCTATAAATGCATAAGTATTCTGCAAATTTGTGTGATATATAATATGATTAGTCAACTGTGTGACTAGATTTCCTGGAAAATGAGGCACACATAAATGTACCATGACATCACTGTCGGTGCACAAATCACTGCAGTATGAAGGAAGATTTCAGAGTGCACTTGAATGCACCATGAAGTTGATCTGACTGTCAGACTCCTGACAGAGAGAAAGCAGAGGCGAGAAAAAGAGACAAATCTATGAATAGAAATGCCACTAAAACCCAGCAGAGCTTTTAATGAAATTACTTCAGGTGCAGAATCTTGTGCGATTTTATGCACCAACAGAAAATATGACCACATTTGTACATGGTGGACTGATTCTGTTATTCTTGTTATTTCTGACCTATTCTTAATATTAATGTTATATTTACACTAGTTGTAGAAACTGTGTTGGCCTACTGGTGAATTTTTGAACATATGAGCTGACAGCAAATTCCCCACTGGCAACACACAACACTCTCTCACTCTTAGTTAAAACTATACAGTACATTTAGAGACACTGTCTAGTTTTAATTGATGATTGCTCTGGGTGCCTCTGAAAGGGCCGAAGGGGGCAGGTACACCTTAATGTTCTTGCTGTCTAAAGGAATGATAGCTGGCGCACTCGCTGCTGGAACACACCATTCCCCTTTGTTCCTGTGTCAGAGAGAGTCGAGAGGAAGCAACGTGTAGTGAGAGCATACATCCCCTCTTTCTTCATGTAAAAGCTGACTGTGCACTGTACAGACATCACTCCCCTATCTGTCTTCCATTAAGATCAAACATCTCCCGGATTTTCTTTCTCTTTGCTTTGTTTTCTTTAGACATTAAGAACATCATTACAGAACTATTGACGGACTGTAGCACTCACCTTTTACCTGACAGGAAGTGGAGCACAATTTGGCCTCCTTGCAAAAATTGATTAGGCTTTTTACCCTATAGCCCTGTAAGATAGTGCTTTCTTCATGTACTTTTTGCAAAGATGTTGAAAGGAAGGCCATTTTCTCCCAAGGAGATACCAGTGCCCTTCAAAACAAAGAATTTTCTTTTCAATTTAAATTTCTGATGTTCTCTAATTCCTATGTTTAGTCTTATACATCTTAGTCTGAAACATGCAGCAAACTTTGCTATGCATATTTGGAGTTTTGCCCACAATTTCAGATGCTGGACAGGTAAACTGCAGTTTCCAGGTTATTTGACATATTTTAATCATTTTTTTATTTGAAAGGCTTTGTCAATTGATAAAAGTGGCATTTTACGTATTCTGCGCATCCAGGCAAGACTAATTGGGCTCTGCTTCTGTCTCTCTCTGTATATGATTTTGATGGAGAACAGAATGTGAAATGTATTATTAATGCATGTACAGTCACAGGTTTGGGTTCATTTTTGATGCATCCATCTTTGTTGTTTGAGCATAATACTGACATTTGAGTATGTTGTTTCTCACAAAAGGCTGATTCGTTACAGAACATGGAGTGCCTGCACATTCTCCCAATGCAGAGTTAAAAGCTTCTCAGTGACGTCCAAAGGGAGCACTTTTAAAACCTCTTTTGCATCTGTGCAACAAACTGTACTTCAGCAACGTCTAAAAGATCCAGTTGCCCTTGTATGAAGGTGGATTTTTTTTTTTTCCCAGGAGCCCAAATACAATACAGTATTATTGTTATTGCTTGCACATATGAGACATGACAGTATTTTGCATGCAAATATTCAGTATTTGGGTGAAATACTGGATGATTAGACAGGCATGCTGCATGACATGCTGGATAAAGTCTGTGAAGGGCATCAGCTCCGTCTCCAGAGAGGTATTTGTTGAGGCTAGGACTTCTGTAGTCTTGAGTACAGCAGATGATAAGGTTTACATTCTAAACTAGAAAACAAGCACTGAATGGACCAGAGTGGATTAAAAAAAAGGAAATTGTATTTTTTTTTAAAGGTTCCTAATTTGACATGTAATCCTGCATTAATTATATAAAGAAATTAGTGCCTTCAACTTTCAAAGCAGACATGTGTGCGCACTTTGGCTATAAGACTAACTTGCAGTGTCAAGTTTAAGTAAAAATCCCAACAGAGATGAACTGGTGGCACTACAATCAGCTGTAACTTGTGGACTTGCAAACTACACCAACCTTTTATCTACCTCAGCTTGTGCACAGAAGATAAAAGTTCATATGTAGAGATTTGTGGCTGGTTATTATCAGTGAAAACCCGTGGCTTTAGGCATATGGTGAACGCTATAGAGCTGTACTGTGTGCTCTCCAAACTCACTGACACATGATGGATCAAGTGGCCAGGATTTATGAAGAGGTGCAGAAACAACAGAAAACGTGTCAAACATGATATGTTGATTGTAAAAATTGCCGTCGCACTGTGTAATACGTATTGTATCACAAGGTCCTTGCCAATAAACAACTCTTATCACTTACATAGCATCTTCTAATACACAGGCAGTATTGCTTGACACACATTAATTTATTCATCAATTATTAGAAGCATACTCACATGTTGTGCAGACAATTTTTTTTATGAGACTAATGAAAGGGATACACTTGCTATTTTTAAGTGAGTTCCAAAACTGAGCAACTTGTGCACATGAGACAACATTGATTATTCTGTCAGATTATCAATGCACCTTGGCAGTAGATGACTGCGATCCTCTCTGCCCACTCTGACTGTCACACAAAGTGATATAGTTCTGAGGACATGCATCACTGCACTTGGAAATGTCTCAAATAGAATTGAGATGGCATGTTGTTGTCACTTTAAAGCCAGAATGATCCTTTAACCATACTATGTGTAGCACTGAACAGCAATAAACCACATAAATATTTTAGTGTTATTGCCACAAACAAAAAAGGTTATCACAAAGCCCTGTTTTTACATTATGAGCGACCAGCTTGAGTAAGGCATTAGATCTACTGCTGGACTGATTTGTAGCTCAAAGGTAGAAACTACTGTATTATTTACTTGATTTAAATACTAAATTCTACGAAATTATACTAATATCTTGAAAAAGGCCTCATTTGTTTGCGGCAGTGTAACTGAATTTTATATGCTTAATTTTGACACAACAACACACAGGAAGAGCTCTCGTTACATTAAGAACATTTGCTTTGACAGGTTAAAGATTGATTCACTTTCAGTGAATATAAGTCATTTGCAGCAGCATCAAAAATAGTTGAAGCTCCGCAGGGCTTATAGCAGGTCTTAGTGCACTGGTTTTCTTCCAGGACTTGTGGATTCAACCAGCATGGTATCCTGCCAACACCGGGGGCAAACTGCTTTTCTGTATATTTAAAATGCAATCTGTTCAGTGAGTGATTTAACTTTATTTCATGCTAAGTTGATCTTGAAATTGTGTGAAAGTGTTAACTTCTGCAACTTTAATTCACAAAGCTTGACCACAGTACATGTAACGCTACTTAACAAAGAATTCATAACCTGTAGCAATCCATTTCTACCACATTTGGCACTGGTCAGGTGACTGGTCTCATGAGGCCCACATGATCCCCTCATCCCTCATGATTTGTCCAGCATGTGATTTTTTTTCTCCTACGCTGAGCTGCCATGATCACACTTTTTGCTGAGCAGTTGTTTTTTTTTTTTTTGTTTTTTTTAAAATTCTTTGCACATTCCCCTTTATCTACCCAATCTGCCTCATACTCTGACACCACATTGTGCGAGCCAGACAAAGGACAATATAAAGAGAATACGTGGATGATGGATGAGAAACAAAATCTAAAAAAAGAACGGAGTCATAGTCTTAGTCATAAGTCATCAGTCCAGTTAGTGTAGAGGAAGAACTCCACAGTTAATCTCATTGTTGTCTAGGAGAGAAATTGTGAGGAAAAAAACTAACCATATCACAGAATGTAAGTGTGTGTGTGTGTTTGTGTTTGTCTTCTATTGTCACATGGAATGGTAGCAGGATTGACGGGGACATGAACTTTTGATGTTCTAAATTTGCTGTATTTCCTGGTCCTTGAGGTGACTGAACTGCATATGGATTAATTTTCCAAAAAAATAAGACATATTTTGTGAAATTTTAGACCAGGAAATAGGTCTTAGGATGAAAAATACCAGAGATCTCCTTTTAGGTTTCTAGTAGTGTACTTGCATAAAGGCAAGACAAACGCTGACTTCTATTTATTGCAGCTTTGATTATTGGTTAAAAAAAGACCAACTGACAGAGAGGAGGAGACAGAGTGAAGGACTTTGTGGATTGGCTGACTGAGATGTGAAGCCTGGTTGTGAGTCTTCTGTGTGGCAGGTGTGGTGTTGAATTGTTTACTGGAGGTGGTAGCACTGGTGAGGTCTGGCCATAAGGAAATGCCAATGCCGATAGAGCGACCACTGAGTGGAGATGAAGCAGAAACTTAGATGTGAGACTATGAGAAGCAGATGTGGTGCATGCACCTGTTCTAATTACATTTTTGTGCTTTTGGTCCATAGGAGAAAAGATCTTTTTTCATTTTTATCCTGAGAGCCTGTGAGAGAGCGCTAATAATGAGCCATTTCAAAATTCAATTTAAACTGGAGGCAGGGTGGAAACCATGATGGGGCGTTGGGGGAATAGAATTAGGAATTGAATGCAACTCTTTATCAGTTGATCATCATGTGATCAAGTCCCTGGAGCCTGGGCCAGGGCCAAATGGTCAGTTCAAGTGGGAAACAGTGAAAAGGAATGTAGAGATGGCAGAGAGAGGTTAACCAGACATGTTCTCATTGAAGACCTGTTCAACCCCTGGTGGCTCTTAGGCTGCAACATGGCTGTATTTTATATTTGACAGAAAATAAATTGGATTGATAAGGCCAGCAAGAATGAAGAGACTGGTTCAGGTAAAGCTCTGTTTTCCCCACATATTTCACTGTCTTTTTACCTGTGTTTTTGTTTTGTTTTTCATTTTTCATTCAACTCCTCATGTTCTTGCATTTTTGATGAAGCTGCATTGTTAAACTTCCAAAATTTGTGTTCCACTTGTGGCATCGAAACTATAGTTTACTTGAGTACCTAAAAATATGCCCACAGTAGAGTCCTATATGGACTCACCCAGCCAATTTATGTTGTTCACGTAACATGCAGGCTAGATCTGTTTCATTTGCCTCCACCTTTTACCAGTGTTCAGTTTGTGTGTTTGTTAACAGGATAACAAAAAAAAAAAGTTACAGACACACTTGAATCCAGGAAATTTTAAAGGGATCCTTCTTTGTGAGAATGGATCAAAATTCAATTTTTCTCTTGTAATTCCACCGACAGTGCTTGGAATGTTCAACCTTGGCAGATGTCTGTGCTCCCAGAGTACTTTCTAGTAAACCGTCAACTTTTTATAAAATCAAGAAGTCAATTAAGATGACATTTTAGTTTGTCTATATAATATTTTTTTATTAGTGGTGACTCAATTAGATGACTGAAATAAAATTAACTATTTTAATAATTGATGAATCATTTTAGTCATTTTTAAACAAAAAAATGCTCTGCTCTGATCCTTTCTTTTGTCATATATGATGATAAACGAAATACCTTTTAAGTTTAGGAATGTAGGTCTAAAAAGCAATAAAAGAGACAATGTTTTGTTGAAATTTATAGATGATTAATTCCTGGTTTTAAGAAACAAAATAATCAGCAAGTGATGATGACAATATTTGCTGTGGACCTAATTTTAGTGCTGATTTAGTGTTGTAGACTCAGTTTTCTTGCATGGTCTTTTATGTGTGTCTGACAACACACATAATGTAATAAACACCATTAAGCAGGTGGATCCCAACAGGACAAACATTAGGGAAGACCAAAAAGTGCTCCTATTAATGAGAAGGAGAGTAATGGAGGATAAGTATTTTGGTACTTTTCTCTGGGCTCCTCTGAGACGGCATTACTTTACAGCAGGAAGTGAAGCACAAATTGAGTGAGGTAGAACATATATAAACCAGGTCAGCAGCTAATGATGGTGTCACCCTAAGGAAAACAAAAGTGCCTGATGAGACAAGTGGAATATCTGTAAAAACAAGTGTTTTTCAGTGTGTGGTGGATATGGGGTTGCTTACAAATGTTACATAATGTACCAAATCCAGTATGTATGTACCTGCAGTTATTACTTGCAGAGAATAGACTATAAAAGCCTCACTTTTTGCTTAAGAATTGTGGGAGCTATTTTTAAAAACAATTCTGTGCTGTCTGTGCCACCACAATTAAAGTCGTATCAATACTTGTTTTCAGGTGTCGAGTTAAATGAGAAAATTGGTATGTCTGTCTAGTAAAGCTTAAAGAAACTGCTCCTGACCAATAAATAGACTGAATCACCAAGATGTTGTGATACAAACAACAACTTGGTGGACAGCTGACGGTTGACTTGCATTTCAGAAATATGTGAAATCAGAACACTTATATTGGCATTTTGAGCTGTAACTTTAAAATTTAAAGGTATATAATATGGTGGGCTGACCTGTCAGATGTTTCGTCTTTACTAATTTTATGAACTTGGTTCCTTGGAAAGTACCTTTAATAAATCTACAATCAACAGTGACGTCGTGACAATGCAACTGCTAATTTCTTGTGGTTGACTGCCAACTTGTTAGTTTTGCTGCACCTGCACATCTTGTTTTCAACCTGTGATGAAGTCTAATTCAATGAAAAAGCTGGAAAAAACATCATATTGTTCAGAGTACATCCTGCTTAAATGGGACCATATTTTACTGTATCTACTAAGCATTTGATATATGTTTAAAATATAAAACCTCTGGTGCTGTTCCCTCCACAGAAGCGAGTTCCCTTGCCTTTCACTAGCAGTGTTGGAGTATTTAAAAGTGATCTGAGTGTCCACTGACCAGCGCAAGCCATTTGTGTGACCAAGCAACTTTTCACTGTGTTTTATGGGAATAGTTTAGATTCAGTGTGCATTTCTGGTGTACCAGTTTATGTACCAGCTTGTGGCTGTGTATCAGTCAATCCTTTGTTCATTTGTAGATCGAGAGACAGGATGTGCAGAGCGCTTTAGTTGAATTGGTTTCTAATGCTGAAATACCTTTCATGACCACCATATGCTCAAAGTGCTCAAATGATCTGCCACCAAGGTTTCATAGCAAAGCTTTGCACTGTAGCGAGGTGATCAAAGTTATTCACATCAACCGTCAGTGGTGTTAATTTTATGGCTGAAAGGCGTATGTGCTGAAGATATCCAACCTGTGCCATTTCTACCACAAGCCTTTACGGCATGCAGGACCGCCTTACGCCTGGCATCAAAAATGCGTTGTTTGGATTGCAATCAGATGTAGTTTGACCACATACATTTACACTTGTATTTCCATGTGGGCAAGTGCTATTTAGCTGTAATCCAATCACAGAAAACACAATTTAAAACCAGGTGTAACGTGGGCTTTATTCTCATGTGAGCTGATGGCAGGATTCTGAGAGACAATTAGGAGCAGTTCGTTCCAGTCCCTTCACCCTACATACAGAGTAACAGACACAATGAAACAAGTGTGTACGGGTGTGTGTGTACATTTATTCCTTTGACATCCAAAGAATGATGTCTTATCCATTGGAAATCTACAACAGTGGTCCTATATCCAATTCTTAAAGGAAACAGTGTTTCCCCACTAGTTTAGTAGTTTCCCCTCAACTACCTTCATTATCCTACATCATTATTTACTTAGTGTAATAACTGCTTAAATCAATTTAGCAGTTAGGTTAATTTTAGAGGAGGGGCCTCAAATAAGATAAAGTCAAGAAATACTAAATATTTGTCATATGGAGCTAGAAGATATGCATGCAGCATGGTACAGCAGGTGTATTATCCTACATCCCCACTGAGGTCCCAGGGCTAATAAATTTCTCCGTACAGCTGTCAGAAGCACTGAAATGTCTCCTCTCCTCTTTTTCAGAAGTAAAGTTTGGTCTTGTAAGAGTGGTTGACAAAAACTAACAAAAAAAAATTTCGCTTTATTATATTTCTTAAAATAAGCACTTTCATCACGCCAAGCGATAACTGTGATCCAAGCTGCAGTAATCTAGTGTTATATAATCATGCACAACAAGTTACACATTTTTTTGAATCCTCAAACCACAAGACACAAACATTACACACACATACACAGAGCTCTGCAGTGGTCTGCTGACCCACAAAGGAAATGGAAGCAGGTGAATGTCTGTTTTAGCTCATTTCAGCAGGGGTTCTTTACAGTATGAGGCCTAATTAATTTTGATCACTCATTTTATCATTTTAATTTTTTACTATTATTGTCCTATTATTGTCCTGGTTTGTGTTTGGTGTGAGTCTAGTGTGTTGCTTTTTAAGTAAAGTGCTGTTCATACTACATTTTTGTTAATTTCGTTGTTGTACACTGATTGCTATAAATACTTTGCATTAATGTAAAAATTTTGTGTTACTTTCAGGTTTGTCTCGATAAAGACCAACATTTGGTCATATTGTGGTCATGGTACTGTCTTGTGAGCTAAATTTCATCTCAGACTTTATCTGCTTCATTTTCACATGGGCCTATGCTTATCTAAATGAAAAGGCATTAGATTGTCAGATTTTAGTAAATTGCAGCACTAAATTGTTTGAATAAATATTTTTGCATTCTAAGAAAAAATCTGTTGACATTGCAGCCTCCTGGCCAGTTACATATGTAACTCAATATCAGAGCATGATGGAAAATTTAAGAGCCTGTTCAGCTTTCAGAGCTAATATATGCATGTTTTTTAATTACAGGCACCAGTTAAATATTTGGAACACTTGACCAACTTATAGTATTGGTTGGCAATATGGTTCCATGCACATGAACTGGCAGCACTGTAATCTTGGTCAGAACCTCTGGACTCAAAGCGAAGCAAAGAGCTTCATGTACTTGAGCAGCTTGTTTACAGGTGCCTAGTTGTGCAGCTATGTATTGTTTGAGTGTATTGAATTGAAATGGAGTGTTACTGGGAGTTAAGGAGGTTCAAGTTGATGATGCGTGGAGTGACTAATCAGGTCAAGGTAATAGTTGGTGGTTAAAGAAACAGAACGGGAGTAACAGTAAGAACAGTAGTTGTGTTTTTTTTTTATTATTTACAAGAGGCAGAGGATTTGAAGTGGATGTAACAGTGTTATTAATTGTACCAGCAATTGCAGTAGCCATTGGAGTCAAAGGAGTAATAGTTCTAGTAGTAGGCGGCTGTGGTAGAGCTGTCGTTTGCTGATCGGAAGGTTCCTGGTTCGATCCGAGACCCTGCAGTTGACATGTCGAAGTGCTCTTGAGCAAGACACTTAAAGCAAGGTAGTGCGAGGTAGTGACTGCCACCAGTGTATGAATGTATGTGTGAACGGGTGAATGCAAAACCTGTAGTGTAAAAGCATTTTGAGTGGTCAACAATTAATAGAAAAGTGCTATATAAATACGGGGCATTTACATTTACCACAGGAAGGATGACTCCTCTTTGTGTGATCTCAGTGCATACGTAGCCTTAAAACTAACGAGGACATCAGAAAATTACCTTTTAATGCATTAAGATTGGTCATTGAGGGGTCTAAGGTCCAAAGTCTGGTCTAAGTTTACCTTGTTTAAATTGAAGGACTATTTATTTCCTGTGATCTCCAAATCTGAAAGCGAAATGAATTGAATAAATGGAAATGAAGGGGAAATGTAAATAAAAGCAATATTTACAAATATTTAAAAAATTGGTATCTTTTTTACACTATATATTACCCTACATATCTGTCATATTTACCTTTTGATAAGGACATTATCGATTCTGGACTAATTTAACAGACTGATATGTGATTTACAGAGAGGGAGGAGCTGAAAACCAAACAGCCTAGACAGCTTGCCATCTTACTCACATTTCTGTCCCTCACCTTCTCTCCCACCTGCCTGCTACATCTGCTTTGCTAGAAATATTTCTTATACACTTCCTGTTACTGGTGGGCATGTGGTAAGGAACCATACAGACAGTGCTGTGAAACAATGTATGCTCCCTCTATAAAATTCTTATATTTTTTCTTACTTGTCACATCTAAAATTTCAAATCATCCAAAATTCTAATATAAGATAAAGACAATACAAGTGAACACAAAAGTTTTATAAATAATCAGTCCATTTATTGAAGGTAAATATTTATTCAAAATGTATATCAACCATGTGAAATGTAATTGTCACCCTTAAACAACGGTGATAACTTGGGATGAGTCTTGTGTACCAGTCTTCAGACTTGCTTTAATTCCACCACAGGGTTTTTGGTTCTGAACTGCCTGTTTAAGGTCTTTCACAGTGTCTAAATCGGATTCAACTCAGGACTTTGACTAGGCCAGTTGGAAAAACTAATTAATCTTATTTATAGCAATACAGAGTTGGAATTACTTAGTGTGCTTCAGACCATTATCTGAGTCCGTAATCCCACTGACCTTGATATTTAGGCCACAAACTAATATGCAAACATTCTCCTTCAGGATTTTCTGGTAAAAAGCTAAATTAATGGTTCCATTGTTTATGGTAAGTCAAGGTCCATGTCTTGAAGGAGCAAAACAGCTCCAGACCATCACACTACCATCTCCACGTTTGTGAAACACTTTGTTAGATTTCTACCAGATGTGATTGAACCCATGTCTTCCAGAAAGTTTTAGTTTTTACTCATTTCCGAAATCTTTGGGGTTGTCAAGAAGGTTTTTTTTTTTTTTGGCAAAAGAGAGGTGATCCTTTATGTTCTTATTGGTAATTTGGTAGTTTGTACATTGCAACTCTCCCACAACGCTATTTTTGCCTAGTGCCTCCTTATTCTGTGGAATCATAAATTGGTTTTAATTGAGGCAGGTGACACCTGTAGATTTTTTTAGATGCTCTTCTGTGTTTTCTTGTGACCTCCTAGATGACTTTGTTTCACATAGGTTCTTGTATTATTTCATAATGACATATTGGCTCTACCATTTTACATAAAAGCAAACCAGTTTGAGCACATACCAACAAAGAGTAACGCCACCTAACCTTGCCAAGAATCAGTATGCCTTACTGTCATTTCTTCCATATTTTCCTTACTGCAGCTTTATTGGTTTTCTCACGTCTTCCATTTTCCTCTCTCTCACCACAACTGGGATGTCCTCTAAGTCGACATTCACTCTCCTATAGATTATGTTTAGCTTTCACCCGGATTCAAGCTTTTTACATAAAAGCCTGATCTGCGCCTAATCAAATAAAATAGCATCCTTAGAAAATAAAAGCTAGGCTTATAAAATAAAACTTATTTGGCTTAGGCCTTTAGCTTCGGGATGTAACTGGAGACGTTGGGCTATTCTGGACCTTGATAATCACTTTTAATAGCATCTCATGTTACAGGACACAGCAGGTTTCTGGGGTGTATTTATAGTTAGAAGTGAAACATTTGTGGTCGGGAGAGAGGGATGGAGAGAGTGCACAGGCTGTATTTTTGTTTGCCTCATTCAGCAACACATCCTCTTACCTTAAAACATCTTTTGTAGAGAGCATAGCAAGCACGCACACATTTACATGACCAGACACATCCATGCAACATCAAACATGAATGCAAGCTGACCATGGGGATACAGTATATTTAGCTGATAGACAAGCCTCACTTCTCCTATTTTCTTTTAAATTATGTGTATCTGCATATTTTACGTAAGCAGAAAGATGAGGGAGCTCATCAGACGTAAGACTACAATTAGTATAATTTTTGTGACTTTAAGAGTTAGGGTTTAGGTTTATTGTTACGATTGTTGTTTAGGGCATCTGAATATACAAATGAGTACATACTGTAGAGCAGTCATGTGTGCTTTTAAAGAAGAGAAACTAAGCTCATGAATGTTATTTAAAATTCAGGTATTTTTAAATTTGGGAACTGGCAACCCAACCACAATATGGTGATCATCCTTTATCCACCTTAGAAATACAGTAAGGCCTTGACCATTTAACTGTCAAAAAGATGCTATAAGAACAGATTCATTCTCCCTCTTTGCTTGTCTACCCTAAAACAAAACAAGAGAAGGATACTGTAGCTCATTCAAAACTGCTGTTTTTGCCGCCCTGCACTGGCTGCCTGTAACATTCAAAATTGGTCTCAGATAGAAAGCCCTTAATGGCGTAGGCCCAAGCTACGTTGCTACCTCCCTCAGTCGTTTGCATTTAGTAATGCTGTTACCATTGGCTCGTGGTTTATAAGCGATTCTCAGCACGACACCTTTGTTTATGATGTCACAGAGCAGGAAGACTTTACCTCTAGATACCATGGAAGTCAGCTTTCTAAAAAAAGAAAGTTCTGGTATTGTCTGCTATTGTCCATGTATTCACACTTTTTGGGAGATATTGGTATGTTTAATTTCAAGGATACTTGCTTTTAGTACTGATTTGTAGGAGATATGTCTGAAGTTTGTGTCAGAGCAACAACTAAGTTACATGTAGAAATCACACACATTATTCCAATATGAGCTGAACACAATGTTAGAAAGTAACAGACTGAAGCTTCCCTTTGGCCAGGAACAGAAGACAATACTGTAAACAGGAGAGGCTGAAGCAACCCAGAACACACTTCCTGGAAGAAGGGGGCAGACTCCTTCAATGTACCTCCAATCAAATCCAAAGACACAGAAGAATGAAAAACTTAGTGATGAAAAAGATAAGATGAGAACAATATTTATAGTGGAGAAGAAAAGGAATAGATATCCCAAAAGAATATTTGTCATTTAGCCGAAAAAGGAGAGAATACTTTGGATGTATCCCCTCAAATTTTCATTTCAATGCAATTAGACAAATGTCTATTTTTGTATTCAGGAAAAAGGAAATTTTCACAGCTGTGCAGGCAGAAATGCACATCAAAAAAATCTATTATTACAGCAGAGCAACGTCAACACCACTCCCTAACTTAACACCAGTACAGAGAAAAGCAATAAAAACCATACCGTTGTTACACCAGTAGAAGCCAAATACATTATACTTTACAGTGACACAAGGTAGGCTAAACAATTTCCGGCTACTATGGGTTATTTTCACTGTTATCCAATGCCAAGATCGGACAACACCGCTTTCAAAGTCTGCAATTATCTTTGGACTTTATACTACATGACTTGCTGTCTTGTGATCTTGAGGCTTGCAGACAGTTTCATTTCAAATTATATGACTTGCCGGCAACAGGGTGTCACAGAGTATATGATCTTTCACCAGGAGAAACCCCTCATGTGTCTGGTTTGGTTTGGTCATGAAAACACACACATTTATGCGGGAACTGATGAACCAAAAGCAAATTATTCCATGGGCGAAATTCAAAATCGGCATCAAAGCAGGAAAAAAACCTCTTATCTTTTTTTCTGAAACACAGGAAGAGAAAGGGGTAAGAATATAAATGGATTGTCGCATGTGGGCCATGTGAATTATCCATTATACAAGAGACAAGCCTTATTGGTTTATGTTATGTTAATTCTCTTCTGGGTTTCAGCCTCAAATACTGTCTATGGTTTTCCATCACCCCATGTCCTGCCCTCTAATTGCCGGTATGCGTTGCCAATTAGGTCTGGACTTTCAGCCTACTGGAATTCTTGTTGGAGGTGGCGACATGTCTGCAAAACTTTAGGGGTCATTTCTTCACACAATGTAATGGAATCATTGCCAATAAAACACAGATGTAGCTAAAAGTCATTAAGTTTGAAATAGGTTTTAGTCATTCATGCTCTTACTTTTTCTACAATTGTCCTCTAATATACTTATGTTAGTGTCATTTTACACTTATAAATGTAATTTTATGTAAACCTAAGACCAGAGATCTTAAATTGCCATTTCATATTTAAAATCTACTATTTGGGTGTGACAAAATGTACATGAAAAAGTAACGCAGAGATTAAAGTGTACTTTATGAATTTTAGAAAAACACATCAAAAAATATTCAGTCCCAGCTGTAACCCCATAGTTAGTGTATGATGCCTGGCAAGTAAAGATAACATTTAGAGAGTACTTTAAGCACGGAAGACAAATCACTGCAACAAACACAAATAACTATTGTTTTTCAGAGGCTTTAGAGGGCTTTGCAGTTGTTCTAATGGTGACCAATCCTAAAGTGCTTTATCTGCCACTGCAACAGGCAGGCTGCACTGAAAATAAGCCTCTCCAAAAGCTTGGACAACCTGCTCTCTGTGACACTGCTGACACACACACACACACACACTTCTACATTCAGTCATTTAATGGGGCTGCATCTGCAAACATGACATGGTCACACCCTGCACAAGTGTGTGTTATCTCTCTGCTGCTACTAAGCTATGGAGATAAGAAAAATCCTGTCCCTTTCCATCCATTGCCTGACATTCAATGCAGATACCGTGTGGTTGTCCACCTGGTGACTACTGTGCTGATATAATGTGCAAAATGTGCGTGAAAAGGATAAATAAATGCAGCAGGTAGAGACTGGTAAAGATAGGCTAAAAAGTGCTGTGCATTTTCAAAAATCACCAATTTCTGTATGCCTGCTCCCACTGAACTTAAAGTTTTTAAAAAGGAGCAGAGGGCACGTGGAGATGTCGCTACTGTGTATGCCAGCTGGCAAACCCGGAGGCAGTATGATGATTAACTACAGTATTATGTATGTCAGAAATCGCATAGAGAAGTAAAACCACGATGAAAAGTACGTGAAGGATTAAAGATCCTACTATAGGACTACCCGCACTGTTTATATTGCTATCTATATTTGTGCTTGTGATATCAAGATAAGCGTCCTTTATATCTCTGTGTGACAGTCTGTGTGTGTTAGTGTGTGTTATCTGAGTCGCAGATAAAATACCAGCTGTGCTCCCCATCTGTCAGTATGGCATCAGCCGTGCCCTGGCCACCAGGCTAGACTACATAAAATAATGATAAATCCTTAGTGTTCAACCTCAACCACCTCCCTTTTACCTTTTGCCATGATGATATATTCATCCTGAAGGAACATCTGAGTGTGGTTACAGAGCTTAGCCTTGTTTTCCACATTCACGCTAACTTGTATGATCTGCTCAGAAGCAGCTATGAAAATGTGGACAACACGATCACAGTAGAATGTAATGAAACTGAACTATTGAAAAAAGCACCATATAATGCTGTGTCTGTCCTATTCAGTGAGAACTACTATGTGGAATGACTTAATATAAACATGAAGAGTAAGGGAGGGAATTCCCTTCTTCATCGGGGATAAATAAAGTATTCTGAATCTGAATCAGAGCCATGATATGATAGTATTCTATCATATCATTCTAGTTACTTCTTTTCAGATTGACCTGGTGCTTAAAGGTTGTATAATTTCAGATAATTTCTTCAGAAAAAGCACAAGCCCTATTTGTTGGACCTTTAGGGGCTAAACTTTTACAAAATACAACTACTTTTAAAACTAAACCAGTCTTGTGTTTGACCCAGGACCAATAAGCCAGAAATTTCTGGTGTTTTGACTTGGCGTTTGCAGAAGGTTAGCCTTATAGCCTTTTTGAGGTAAATGGCTTTGAAGGTTTAGACCTAAAAATAAAACAGCCTACCTGTTTTACTTAGGTTAACAAATACCAGAGTTCTTCTTGAAACCAAAGAGACACGGATAGCCTCCAGTGCTTTCTTCAGTATGTGTAATAACTTGTAGCTCTGGTAGTAATTAAATAAGTTTAAGACTTCCTGGAGCTTGATAGAAGAGAGAGTAATAAATCAATGACAAAGATATTGTCCTCTTTAATGAAGTGATTAAATTTGAAATGAAATCAGGAATCTCACATAAGATTTTATTTTCCAAAGACAACGTATTGAGAAAATATCAAGAGACGTCTAAAGAACATGAACGCTTCCGATGTATTATCAGTCTGTAGATTTGTGTGGTGGGAGTGCGAGTATCCTGCATTCCAATCTAAGTCACAAGCTTGTCTGTGTATCGCTTGTAAGAAAAGCTTTCATTCATTGGGGAGAAATCACTCATTCATTGTAATTATCCCTGAACGTCTACAAATGTATTTCACGCACTCTTAAGTTACTAATATGTATGAGTGCATTAAGAGATTTCATATGAATATCTTCTATTAGTTGTATCTCCTATACAAACCTAAAAATGTTTGCTTGTCCAAATGTTTAAGTCAGGAAATTTAAATTTTGAGGTTTGCAGTGTGACTGGATGCTCCAGCACACACTCACACTTTTCTTTTCCTCCCTTGCAGTGTGTCGGTGAGGAGAACTGGGTGGACAGCAGGACGATTTACATTGGGCATAAGGAGCCTCCTCCAGGAACGGAGGCCTTTATACAACAACGATTCCCTGACAACAGAATAGTCTCGTCCAAGGTCAGTGAAAACCCCCTCACAATGGTCAAAAGACAGTTTATTGACATCTTACTAGATAAGGGCTATATAGATGGGGAATAACAGTTTTTTTACTACAACAAGATAGTAGATATCATGTATTTCCAAGATAATATGATTGCCTCACTATCTCTCATTATTTGTTTAGCCACTTTAGTCAGTGGTTTCTTGTTAATTCAGTGCAGCCGCCAAAATAAAGTTTTTCCACTGTTCTTGCAAACAATGGATATGTGGACTA
The DNA here is from genome assembly GCA_001698575.1 of Mola mola. Lineage (NCBI taxonomy): Eukaryota > Metazoa > Chordata > Actinopteri > Tetraodontiformes > Molidae > Mola > Mola mola. The sequence goes on along the minus strand of KV751369.1, from coordinate 212,832 downwards.
TGGATGTTTTTCCATGTTTCATTTTTATGTCATGCTTAGTAAGAGACCAATGTTTCTAATTTTATCAGTTGTTGATATATTTTGTAGTCATGTTTGTGGCACCCAATGTAGATATTTTCTAGCCGTGTTAGTGGCAAATAAAGCAGATAAAGTGAATGAGGTGCTGGGGTTGTAGAGAATTGTATCTGTAAATTTTAGCTATCTCTGCAGCTGGTATTTAAGAACTAGAACTCAACGTATTGTTTGACTAAAGCGCCTCATGCTTTCAGTACACGTTTTGGAACTTCATCCCCAAAAATATGTTTGAGCAGTTCAGGAGAGTCGCCAATTTCTACTTCCTCATCATATTTCTGGTTCAGGTAAAAGCTTTTTTCTTTTCTTTTACATCCAATTGTCTTTACACCACTGATGCTGCAATTAAATGCTTTTAAGAACTGATGCATACTTTTACAGTGCAGTTTGGATATTCACATTCTGGTTTATATTATCAAATCAATTGTGTTGTTGTTATCAATGGTTGCACTAATCATTAGACACCATCCGATTGGAAACCGTGGCAGCAAAAGTTCTTTTAATTGAAAGTTTGATTTTATTCATTATTCTGAGTGACATATCAAGATATAAGTAGAAGCAATCTACAGCACAGCTGCTCATGAAGGCCCATGTCATTATGTGCTTCATTCATGCTCACGTGATAATTACTTCACTGAGTTGAATTTTTAAGGAGCCAGATCATTAAATTAGCAAAATAAAATGTCAAAAGGAGACTAAAATTTTGGCTCCAAAAGCTGGTGGTTAAAACAATGACGGGTAGGCACAACTATGTTGTGAATGGATCACAGTGAGGAGGAAGGATTTGCGGATAGCAGTGTGGAAAATATTTAACCCATTGTGCACCCACAATGAATCACATGCAATGAAACAGGAGGCAAACGAAAGAAAAAAAAAAGAAACAAGACTTGCAGTCAGCCCCTTTGTAAACCTGTTGTTCTGCCTTCAGTCAATGTTATTTTATTTTCCCCATTTGTGCATCTCTGCGACTTCAGTTGATCATCGACACCCCTACTAGCCCGATCACCAGCGGACTGCCACTCTTTTTTGTCATCACAGTCACTGCGATTAAACAGGTGAGACCAATACGTTTTCTCTCTGCTCTGTTTAATGAGCTATGACCTCAAACACACAGGATCATTAAGTTTTTTTTTTTTTTTTTTTTTATGGCTTTGAAAAGCACTTTGAATTGTTTTGATTTGTACAAAATATAACTAAATAAAGCTTGATGAATTGATTGCTTGATCACATCTGTGTGTCCGCCTTTGACAGGGTTATGAAGACTGGCTGAGGCACAAAGCAGACAACTCTGTCAACCAGTGTCCTGTCCACGTAGTGCAGCATGGGAAAGTGGTCCGAAAACAAAGTCGCAAGCTCATGGTGTGTTCGTGTTTGTCAACTATAAAAAAAGGTTTTGTAGAGTTGGCTATCGTTTAAATTTAAGTGATTCTGACTCTGCTTTTTAATTCCAGCTCTAAATGATTCTCAATTTTCCTTCTTCTGTGGGTGGGGATCAAAAAATGTCATGTACTTATTTCACAAAAAAAAACCCGAACAACTTTTTTCAGAAACCTTTTCACAAGTTGATTCATATTTAGTTATATTAACATTAACAGCTACTTTAAGACAGTTTAAGGAAACTATAAAAGTTACAGAGGAAGCTTTATTTGGTTGCTTAAATTTTATCACTCACCCTCTTTTTTTAAACAAAATTAAGACACACTTCTGAGCGTCTATAATCATGACTGTATACAACTCCAACTAAACCAGACTCTTGTTGTGTGCAACGTTTTATTTAGGAATCGATTGGCTGAACCGAAACTTTTTTTTTCTTAATGAATCTGATGGAATTGAAACTTTGTAACCGGGTCTCGATACCCATCCCTTTTGTTATGCAATATGTCGGATACAGAGGATCTGTGATAGAGCGAGTGTGTGTGACGGCTAGCTGATCTTGACTCGTACAGCTGGGTAAGCAGAAGGTTAGCTTGTTAAGCAAACTGCATTAGAAAAACAGCATTAGCACTGCTAACAGGATAAGTGAGACACCATTCAAAGACTTTTCTAGGCCTGTAGTCAAACAAAAAAAATCTTGGTCAACAAAAATTGTAAAAAATAATTTCAACTAATCGATTAAGACCCCCTGACCATTGATGACAGTGTCAGAAAAAGCTGAAGGTTGGCCGGAATTTTGAATGATAAGGAAACTGAAAGTGAGCTTCTGCAGCAATAGTGGTTGTACACTTACACTGTCAAAAACCACATGCACACCACCTGTAGTTCACCCGACTTACTATCTAAGACTATCATAGACATTGCATAAAGAGCTACATATTTGAGGCTCTGGAGCGCGTTTTGGCCAATATGGGTAACCGAGGGGAGCAGCTGTGTGCTGCACTCCACCAGCAGAGGGAACATACTGGTTTTTCTCCTAGCGATGGCTAATTTGTTAACTCTCAGATCACTGTCCTTTGAACTCTGGTACTGCTAATTAAGTCTCCATTAGGTCAAGTGAGCTACATGGTTTGTATATATATTTACCTGCAACTGTCTTATCCTGTAAATCTGCACAATCATGCCCCCCTACTGTCACTACAGGGACCAAACCTTATTGAGCAGGTTTTTTTTCCTTTGTATGGAAAGTAATTATGACCAAGTTTTTTTGAATTAGATTTAATTTGATAAGGCGTGTCTCCATCGTTAAAGAAATGTAACAAGTAAAAAGATATTGTAACAGTTTTCATGACCCTTGCATAGAGCTATGTCAATATTTATCACATTCTTCAAAACACAAATCAGCTTGCTAACTTAAGCTTTTACTCTTAAATACATTAATACAGAAAAGCAAGTCAATTTTAAAAAGAAATCATACCAAATCAATCTGTCATCGAGTCACTGATGGTGGAGACAATTTTGACCAAACAAATCTGCTTCTTGTCTGTGTGTCTGTCACAGGTTGGAGACGTGGTCTTTGTGAAAGAAGACGAGTCATTCCCCTGTGACCTCATCCTTTTGTCCTCATCTCGAGATGATGGAACCTGTTTTGTTACTACAGCCAGTCTGGATGGCGAGAGCAGCCACAAGGTGCATACACAGTATATTTGTGTGTGTTGGAAAGTTCGTTTTACTTTATCAAGCCTGGAAGTTAAAGCAAAGGTTTCATTTATCCTATATATTCTCTCCTTTCTCTCCATTTCTCTTCCCTCCTAGACTTACTATGCGGTACAGGAAACCAAGGCATACACAGAGAAGGAGGTTGACGCCATCCATGCTACTATAGAATGTGAACAACCACAGCCCGACCTGTACAAGTCAGTACAACATACATATGGCAGATGCACAAACACCTCAAAAACACTCTTTGAAACATAGCTTCTCCCGTTATCTCAGGTTTGTGGGCCGTATCAACATCTACACGGACAGTGAACCGGCGGCTAGGTAGGAATGTGCGGATCTTCAGCCAGTTAATGCATCAAAAATACGACAGTAAACTCTCAGTCCACAAATTGACTGCCTTATTTGTCAATACAGGAATGTGATTTGTGCTTGCATGTACCAAGACAAACCAGTACAGCAGCACTGTCACACCTTATTAATAAGAATGATTAGTCATTAAAGCTATTGTGTGTTCGCAGGCCGTTAGGATCGGAAAACTTGCTGCTGAGAGGAGCCACACTCAAGAACACCGAGTACATCTATGGTAATATCACCTGAAATACAGTAACTATCAACTACTCACCAGGCTTTTCCATTGCTTCTCACTATTGTCTTCAGCAGATGAAGTTTTCTCTGTTGTCATTAAGTGATCAAAATATGAACAATTTAAAAGAGTTGTCATATGAAGAAAGACTCACAGATCACAATTACCAACCCTAGTATACAGGAGAGACAGAGGAGATATAGTGGATATGTATAAGTTTATGAATATATAATTGATCATAGAAGCTTAAGCTTTGATCCACTTTTGGAACAACCGGTACATTTTTTTAGGGAATACCCTAAAATTGATCTAAATTATAAATTAAGTCTGTCAGTGTTTATTTCCTTCTCTTTCTGGTATACAATCAGAGTCTGGTGGAGAGGATCTATGTCCTTGCCCTGAACATTTTCAGTAAATTTCAAGAAATGTAAATCAATAAAGATTCTGCTTTGTCAAATAGCTGGCCAAGAATTAACGCTTACTTTCTCTTTTGCCTTCTTATTAGCCGTTGCCATCTACACTGGCATGGAAACAAAGATGGCTCTTAACTACCAGTCCAAGTCTCAGAAACGGTCTGCAGTGGAAAAGTAAGCTGGTTCCTTCTTCCATTTTCATTTCCATTATGTTCCTGGAGGATAGCCTATGTGGACCGACATTCCTACACACATTTTTCAAAGTGAATACTGACATAAATATTCATTTACAAACGTATTTTTTTTACCAATCCTGCCATCCATCTCCGCATTTCCTCATCATTGACTGTGTGAGAGTTCTTATTGCTTACTTCACTGACTGGCATTGACATGTGCCTTTGATTCAGATGGCGTGTAGATATGACTATATGTAGGTGGAGTACATGTACACTTGGCAACACTGTGTGTCTGATTGACTCACTGGGATTGTATTTGTCTTTCTTTTGCCAAAATGAACTTGGCTCAGAGTACATGCCTTGATTTAATTATGCAAGGTTCTTTCTGATAGATTCTGTCTGCGATTCGTGCTTCTTTTTTTGTGTTCTTTTTGGGCTGGTATGAGCACATTTAGCTGGCGACGTCCGAAATTATGGAATATTTAGCTTTATTTACTGAAAGTGTGTGTATGGTGAGTGTTTCTGATTGTCTCCCCTACAGGTCAATGAATGCCTACCTGTTGGTCTACCTGTGTATCCTCATAAGCAAGGCCCTTGTCAACACCATACTAAAATATGTGTGGCAGGCTGACACCAACAGAGATGAGCCCTGGTACAACCAGAGGACAGAGATAGAAAGACAGAGACACATTGTGAGTCTGTTAATCACATTTTATCAGTCTGGAAGAAACACAAGATTTTCTTTCTCCTTTCTTCACCCTCTAATATTCCTTGTCATCTTCATCAGGTGATCCGGGTGTTCACAGACTTCCTGGCCTTCATGGTTCTTTTCAACTACATCATTCCTGTCTCCATGTACGTCACGGTGGAAATGCAGAAGTTCTTGGGATCCTATTTCATCATGTGGGACGATGAGATGTTTGATGAAGAGCTGGGAGAGAGAGCTGTGGTCAACACATCCGACTTGAATGAGGAGCTGGGACAGGTCGCAAGAACACTCCTGAACGCTACGCAACAAGAGTAGTAGCTATAAATTGACATGGAAAGCTTTAAATACAAAAGACTAAATGTGATTAAATTAAGATTACATGTGAATCAATACAGTTGGCACATTATCCCAAGGTAGTACTTATCCTGCCCTCTCTCTAGGTGGAGTACGTATTTACAGATAAGACGGGGACTCTGACAGAGAACAACATGGAGTTCATAGAGTGCTGTGTGGATGGACATGTTTACGTACCTCATGCTATCTGTAACGGACAGGTACAGTTTTAATATTTCACCTGTCCTCATTCCTCATTTCAAACTTAAAGATATAGAAGTATCCACTTTTTTTTACCGCTAGACTGCAGAACAGCTCCTTTCCTCCTGCAGTCATCCTCTGTACTTCATTATTAAAAATGATTGCTCATTAATCCTTCTGTATAATTTCTGTTTTCCTGAGATAATAGGGAATACACTTTTAATTTTGTTTACAACCCCCTATATTTTGTGAAATACAGAACCTAAAAGTTTGGGAAATAGGACTTAGGTTGAAAAATGCCAGAGTTCTTAAAGAGTGAAACCTACAAAGAATGTCATATAATCACCAGCTAATTTTTGTGATGTTTTTTTATAGCTTTTTATTTGCTAGTCTACAGATACCTGTTGTTGAAGACAGAAAATTTGCATGCTCAATCAAATTGTACAAATAATATTGCACACATGATGCCAATAGCCCCATTTCCAGTTGTAAATATTAAGACAGAGTGAGTGGATCAGAAGACAGATGTTTTTGTTTTGATTTTTTTCTTAGTCGCAAACATTACAACTGCGTTTCTTGTTTTCCAATGCCTGTGCCGATACAATCATTTTTAAATGCACTTTCACGGTGTTGTAGGTGTTGCCTGGTGCTGCCAGCATGGACATGATTGACTCGTCTCCAGGTCCTGATGCCAGGGTTAGCATGATTTTATTCTGACTTTTAAAATAAAGTGTGTCAACTGGATAAACACTGTTTATGCGTCGCTAAAGTGTGTCTGTATTGGCCGTCCGCCGTAGGAGCATGAGGAGCTGTTTTTCCGGGCCCTGTGTTTATGCCACACGGTGCAGGTGAAGGAGGAGGAGACAGTGGACGGGATCAAGCATGGCATCCACCAGGGCAAGACAACTTCCTTTTATATCTCCTCGTCTCCGGATGAGGTGGCGCTGGTGGAGGGCATGAAGAGGTAGAACACACGTTCCTGCTTTACAATCCACTTCATTACATTTTGGAGGCAAATATTGTACTTTTGTGCCACTTCTCACTTACTTAATAATTAATATAGTTACTATAGAGATATTTTTTTTTTGAATATTGGATCTGATAATTGTCCAGGATTATAAGCATTCCACATATAGTATAACATATAGTGCATACATTTAAATATGTTTAAATGTATGCACTATTTTAGATACATATTATTGTATATTTATTGTTAGAAAATTACTTTTAACTTCCACTATACTAAATTGTTGAGGCAAATATTATACTTTTTACCTCACTATAGTCATCAGAAGCTAGTAACTTTGGTAATTAGTTCCTTCACAGATTGAATGCCACATCGGACTGCATTAAATACTGAGTCAGATAATCAGCCAGGTCAAAATCATAGTGTACAGTTTGTGCAGTCATTTACATATCATCACTGTCCATTGAAAAACAGATATTTAATATTTGAACAGTTGCCGGATATTGACAGGTGTGCATCATTCTGACTTAGTTCAAATGAAATCAAAACAAATCAAATCAAATTTTATTTGTATAGCCCATCACAAATTACACATTGTCTCACTGGGCTTTCGGAAACTGTACAGATGTGACACCTTTTGCCCTTAGACCCTCGAACCAGGTGAGGAAAACTTAAAAAAAACCCTAAACAGGGAAAAAAGGAAACCTCAGGAAGAACCACAGAGGAGGGATCCTTCTTCCTAGGACGGACAGACGTGCACTAGATGTAATTTCTACAGAACGCAACAACATAACAATAACAGATTAGTAAGAATGTTTGAGTTCATGAGTCTTTAAATCCAGATTTTTGAGAAATGTCTTGACCCAGAAGCAGGTATAGTCTGTTGGTTCAAGAGTCATAGTGGTCCATGTATCCAGATTTGCGCTGGGTAATTCAGCTTAGGATCCAAGTCAGAAAATCTCCTGTTCTAATGTGGGTATTAGGCATCAGGCAGGACCACAGCAGCAGCTCCCCCTGTGACCTACAAAACCTTCAGGATGATAAAGCACAAAGACTCCAGGGAAGAAGCCAAGTTTGTATTATGTTTTGTTAGGATATGGACATTTAGAGGAGCAAAGATAGAGTCAGAGTCAGAGAGGAGGAGGAGAAGTGTATCATTGAGTGTTCCCCCCCTCCATAAACCTAAACCTACGGCAGCATAACTAGGGACTAGATAGACCTGCCCTAACGATAAGCTTTATCTAAAAGGAAAGTTTTAAGCCTACTCTTATAATCAGAGTGTGCCTGCCTCCCGTACCGAGACTGGAAGATGGTTCCACAGGAGAGGAACCATCAGGGAAATGACCGAGCTCATCGTCTATCCTCGGCATCAAACCTGATGTTATTTAGGTTATCTGTAAAGATAACTTTTATCTTTACGAACTCCCGCCATCATTACTCTGTAATGAAACATTATTTCATCTGTCATTCAGATACCCAACACTGACACTTGCAAGGCAAGAATGTAGATATTCTGTACACTGTAGAAAGAGAATATCGGCAAAAGTTGAGAATGTGGACAGTGACAATATACAAATGCACTACTCCATTACATTTTGGAGGCAAATATTGTACTTTTATGCTACTTCTCACTTACTTAATGATTGATAATATAGTTACTATACAGCCAAAGTACATTAATAAGGCTTCTTCTAAAACTGTTTATTTGTCAGAAAATCCATATGAGTGATTTTTAACACACTACCACTGACAATGAGATAATTAAATTTGGAAATGAAACCAACCAGACTCACAAACACACACAACATTCACAAACATTAGGATTCTGTCCTCTTTTTCGCTCACATACAGATAGTCAGTTCATGATGGTGTTTTGCTCTGTGCCGTAGGCTTGGTTTCACCTATCTGCGACTCAAGGACAGTCATATGGAGATCTTGAATAGGGGGGATGAGATTGAGAGGTGAGTGTGATGCTGCTTATTTCTTTAAGCCTCAGCAACAATTCTTCTGTCAGCTTTTCAACTATTTTCCATTATTCATTTTCAAAATTTCAACATGTTACCCTTCTTGCATACTTTAGCGCAGTGATTTGGGTTGACCTGCCTGTGTATTACTGTAATATTGTGTAAGGGCAACACATGAACCGATAGATAGAGATAGAGATAGAGATGACTTTATTAATCCCCATAGGGAAATTAATTTGTCACAACAGCAAGGATGTTCAGGTATAGGACCAATGGGACATCTAACAATATAAAAGTATAAAAGTGTAAAATAAAAATTAAAGTAGAAAAATAAAGACGGAGGTGATTATTGTTTCAGCTTTCAGGTTGATGATCATACATTTTTCAATTCACGGAAATTTGATATAAAATTTAATCAGAGATTCAGACACGTTGTAGTTATGGCTAAATTTAAACAGGTTGTTTGATATTTTTGTTTTATACATCAGGTTTGAGCTGCTGGAGGTCTTGACATTTGACTCTGTCAGGCGGAGGATGAGCGTCATAGTCAGGTCCAGCACTGGTAATGCACATCAAACTGTGTACAGTCAGGCTTTAAGTGTGCGGTTCCTCTTTTACACACTCTCTTCTCTTTTTTTACTTCTGTGTGTTGGTGAACAGGTGAGCTCTATTTGTTCTGTAAAGGTGCAGATTCCTCCATATTCCCCAGGGTTATATCAGGCAAGGTGGAGCAAGTCAGAGCTCGGGTGGAGCACAACGCAGTGGTGAGCACATACACAACCATGCACATATCTATACACACACACACACACACACACAGTTCTTGTTTTAATACCTAAAACTACAGGTATTTTTCTTGAAGCACATTACCATGCCATTATTTACCATGTGAAATTTTCAAAGGTTTTAACTTAATTTGTTTCCACAGTTACAGAACATTACAGCCACCGTTTCTATGGTTACCACAGGGTCACTGGAGCATGGCCCACTTCCATCACACATTAATTATGTACTTTTCCATAGGGGAAGTCCAGTGTGGCTCCTTATTTTATAGTTTATTTGCAAGATCACAACAATCAGATGGAAGTCATTTTAAATTCTTGATGACTTAATTGTCAATGAGGTAGACGTGAATATCGCAAGCTCATTATAACAGAGAGACGTATTTAGTTCACCAATAAAGAGGAAGCAAAAGTGAACAGAACCTGCAGCGGAAACTAGGCCAGCAAGAGCTTGCTTGTTGTGGTTGCAGCTGTAGATACTGTAAATGGTAACTATCAGTCCAGACTGAGAGATCTGTGGTTAGTGTTGTACTGCTGATGTTGAGGTAGAAAGAACAGTTCCTCGCTACACAACTTACTCACACTATACTTGGCAGCTTGTTTAGAACCTTGTAAAGTTCAAAGTAAATCACTTTGTTTTTCCTTTCTTGCTGAATCTATCTCTCTGTTTGAACCACACCTGTCTTCCAGGAGGGTCTGAGGACACTTTGTGTCGCCTATCGGCCGCTGAGTCCAAACCAGTACCAGGAAGTTTGCCACCTGCTGAGAGAGGCCAAGCTGGCACTGCAGGACCGAGACAAACGACTAGCCGAGGCCTACGACCTTATTGAGAAAGATCTGATACTATTGGGAGCCACTGCAGTGGAGGACAGGTGAAGGATATTTGCATGCGGTCTTTGGGCTTGTTATAACAACTTTCCACTTCCTTCCTCCACACATTCTCAGTCAACCTCTAATGCAGTGCAGCCCTCTGATTGCACGCTCGCTACTAAAGCAATTATAGTGCAGGCTATAAACTACTTTACACAATGCAAGTGGACTCACTTATGCACAGACTGTGTCCTAATTAATGTTTACAGAACACCAACATTTATGGCCTGCATTGTCTGCTTTTTGTAGGCTTCAGGAGAAAGCGGCAGACACCATTGAATCCCTCCACAAGGCGGGTATGAAGGTGTGGGTTCTAACCGGCGATAAGATGGAGACAGCGGTGGCAACCTGCTACGCCAGCAGGCTCTTTCACCGTAACACGCAGATCCTGGAGCTGACCACGAAGCGCACCGAAGAGCAGAGCCTTCACGATGTCCTGTTTGACCTGAGCAGGACTGTCCTGAGGCAAAACGGGGGCTTGACCAGGGACACCCTCTCCAGGTGTGTGTGTGTGTGTGTGTGTGTGATAGTTGAATCTCAACTTGCCAAACCTTGTAGCAGACTTTGTAACGTTTCTTAAATACACAGTAAATATCCAGAATTATAAGATGAGCCACATGTGTTTACAGTTGAAATCATACAAACATGTTTCCAAAAAAAAATAGAACATAAAGGCAACATCTAAAATGTTGAATTTGATTTTTTCTCTGTGGCTTCACAGCATGATTGGATGGATGGATGATTACCATCATATCACATCAGTGTGTGACAGATCTTCTGTTGGTCCAGTTTCTCAGGTGACTGTACTGACTATGGTCTGATCATCGATGGAGCCACCCTCTCTGCAGTGATGAGGCCCAGCCAGGAGGATTCAAACTCAGGGAACTACAAAGAGATCTTCCTAGAAATCTGCCGCAACTGCAGTGCCGTGCTCTGCTGTCGGATGGCGCCACTCCAAAAAGCACAGGTAAAAACAGTACCTGTGTTCTCTTTAGACTTACAAGTAGTGATGTAGTATTGTTGATATCTTTTAATTGTAATTTTAGATTGTGAAGCTGATCAAAGCCTCCAAGGAGCACCCCATCACACTAGCTGTTGGAGATGGAGCTAATGATGTCAGCATGATCCTAGAGGCCCACGTTGGCATTGGTTAGTTCACGCTACATCCTTATAAAATGCACTCATATTTGAAATTACTCTTCTATAGAGTAACAAGGGTATACAAAGCAATGGTCCAGGACAAGTGGAAGTGCCAGAAATAAATAAATCACTTATTTCAAAGCTAACTATGCTTGTGTCTGGTAACATGGTGTATTTACTTACATTGCAAATGCAACACCCATGTGTTTTTTATTCAATAACTGTAAAGATACTGATGGCACACCTCAGACACGACTAGTCATTGGCTGAAGGACCACTGTTTCCTGAAGTTTTCTTTTCTGTGTTCCGTTCTGTTGAGTTTTCTGATGTTCACCAAAGACAAACAAATTTCACGTAGATTTATCGTTTGGATTTCATTACGTGATCTTAATTACAAACCTGATCTTCCTTCTCCAGGCATCATGGGTAAGGAAGGTCGCCAGGCAGTGAGGAACAGTGACTATGCCATCCCCAAGTTCAAACACCTCAAGAAGATGCTGCTTGTCCATGGACACTATTACTACATACGCATCTCTGAACTTGTGCAGTACTTCTTCTACAAGGTAATATCCCTACTGAGTTTAATTATATTATTATATAATATTAGAGAATGGTCACTGTGGGAAGTCTGATCATGCCATCTAGGTACCTCATTATTTATTGCAGTTTGCCACCAAACTCAAATAATGTCATTACTGTGTTTTATTGTGAGTACTAAAATGACAAATTATATGATATATTATATGATATAATGATATTATGTCATGTTGTTACTGTTATTTGATTATTAAGGAATTGCTGTACGGATGCGTTCAGCCCGGGATAAAATGGGGCTGAAAGGAGGGAGACGTCTGACTGGCTACAAATAATACCTTTTGAAAAAATGCATTTGTGGATCGATGTGTCATATGAGACTCAATAACCCACACACAAATGCAGTGAAGGGCACAAACCACATGCAGTTTTTAAATGCAAATTCAACAGTTTGTGTCTAAAAGTCACAACAATCAGATATGTTTTTGAAAATTAAATTAGTTTAAATCCATATATTTGTAGATTCCATTGTATATATTTAAAACAAGAAATATTTCTGTAATGGAAAGTAAAAAAGGTTATCGATGTTTTTTTTCAAGCATTTTGGTACCTTGTTAATGCTTATTACAATTAAGTTAGAGAGCATATTTCTTTGCGCCTCTTTTGTTTTGTAGAATGTTGTTAAATTTGGACACTTCTTTTATCTTAATAGATGCTCACTTTTAATCATTTGTACAACTACTGACCCTCTGCATGCTTTCCCTGTCTGATTTCCATTTTTCCCCAGAATGTCTGCTTCATCTTCCCCCAGTTCCTTTACCAATTCTTCTGTGGCTTCTCACAACAGGTAGGTACACACAAACAGGTGTACAACTAACAGTCAAACAGTATAAAAGAAGGGAATAACTCAAGTGTTTATCTTTCCCCAGCCACTGTACGACACAGCCTACTTGACTTTGTACAACATCAGCTTTACCTCGCTACCCATTCTGCTCTACAGTCTCATAGAGCAGCACATTAATATGGACATCTTGAAGAAAGACCCATCTCTCTACAGGTGAGTGTCTTTGTCTCACACATTCACACACTCATAGTCATAGTACCCAAACCACAAGAGTACAAAAAATCAAATTAATTGCAATAAAGCATTAATTCTTTCTCTTGATTTTGCATTTTTCATTTGCTTTTTACCTTCAGGTCAGGGCAGTAAGAGCAGAAATGTTGCACTTTAATTTGGTTAGATTTGGTTTAGTCAGAGCTTAGATTGTTTCAAACTGAAAACAAGAGAGTTTGTAAGTGTTTATCTCTTCAATCTGAATTCTTTCAGAAGTTACATATATTCTTTTTATTTGTCACAAACAAGACAAATGGTCTCGAGTTATTGAGTATGTGAGTGCTTATAAATAACTACATATGGATGTCATGCTAAATCAAATTAAAATATCTCATTGCAGTCATTTCTAGTTAGGGTGCTCCCAGAGTCAACTAATGTAGTATTGATTGCATTGCTAAATGCATAATCACTCAAACAGGACGTGATTCATACTATTTTTCTTCTCAGAGACATCGCCAAGAACTCTTTGCTGCGGTGGCCCATCTTCATATACTGGACTGTCCTGGGTGCATATGACGCCATAGTGATGTTTTTTGGTGTTTACTTCCTGTTTGACAACACCACCTTCACCAGCAATGGACAGGTAACATCAGTGTGCCCATGACAACTCCTTTAATACAACCCCAAAAACATGTTTTTTTTTTTTTTTAAATGATTGAGAACATTTTGGATTTGGACAGGAAATATGTTAAATAATAATAATAATATGTTATTTTCCAAATTGTCTCTGCATTATTTTTCTGTTTTCAATTTATAATAAAACACCATCAGTTTTGGACATAATGCACCTGCAGGCTCCATAATTCCCTGTTCTGACAATCTACATACACCTCTCTCAGATGTGCACACGTAGGCCAGGTAAAGCAGCCGTCCTCCTGTTAAATCCTTCCGTCTAAAGCTAACGAATACAAGAAGCATTCAGAGACTGCAAACCTCCAACATGACCCAACACACACCCTTTAACTGCACCAACATTTAATGGTGTCTTCTTGGCCTAGCAGTTTTGCTAGGTCATTTTTTTTTCACAGAGGTGATGTAACTTTAATAATGCTACGTTCTCTTGTTTTTTTTTTTTTTCTTTCTTTCATCTTTTCAAGATTAATTACACAATAACTGTAGCGTGCGTTGCAATACTGCAATGCCGCAGTACCTTGATAATTTTGTTCCAGCTTTCATTCCATCAACATAACATCTTAAAAAAAGCAGACAACTCGTTAAGATCTTTCGGTTGAAATTTAAATGAATTTTACCCCCTTTCGTGCAAATACAGGCAAAGGAAACTCCTGTTAATGTTTGTACTCCTATATATACAGTATATACTGTATATATTTAGATAAACTCATAGCTGATTACACAAATCTAGAGTATAGGCATCGATTTTCTCAAAATTGTCCAATTCTTGTTGCTGTTGTATTTGCGAGTTGAATTGAAGAGGTGGGCTGCAGGTGAGACATTGGCCCCACGCTAATGGACAGTGAATTAGTGCACTCTTCCCATGCATGCAATGGTTTAGAGACTCAAAAATACCACAAAGTAGCTCCATTTCTCAGTCTTTATCAATCTTTTCCCCTTAATACATTGACTGGTGCTTCAAACTAAGCATCAGTCATATGAAATACTATACACTGTAGTGTAAATGATTCAGTAGCGCCTTTGTTCAAAAAAGAACAAAATAGTTATTTTGCGGTACAGCCTGCTAACGATGCAAGGTATAAAGTACAGCAGGTAGGAAGTACCAAATATGCACGTGAATCACCTGATATTAAAACTGGTAAACCAATAAATCCAGTAATCGTGATATTTTGCATCATTTAGCTGTATATATACAGTATATTTACAGCCTCTTTACTGAACAGAACTGCTTTTTGTTTTCTGTCTCAGCCCTGGAAAGTAACAAGGCTGCCATTCTGACTTGTGTCCTATTTAGAAATGCCTTTCAGTGCTGTGACACATGTAAAAGCTGATAGTCTCCCATTGACATCCAAGCCATGACAGCTTGACAGGTTTTCCACCATTTTCCTCTATGTTTCTCTATTTGTATCCTTTCTGTTTTGCACAGCATTACTCTCCCAGAAACCTCTTGGACTGCTTTGGGTTTCCTGATTTCACTTTTTTTTTTTTCCATGCATTAAATTTTTATTATTCTCAATTGCTGTTAATTTGATTATGGTTTTCTTATTCTGGCCTCTTGCTCTTCTTCTTCCTCTCCTCTTACCTTTGTGTTGCCTTTTCTTTTTGCTTCTCTTTCCTCCTCCCAGCTAATGACAACAAACACACAGATGGTAAGCCTGTCCCTGTCTCTTTGTCATGTCACCCTAGCTTCAGTTTCCACTTTCCTGTGTAGCCCCATTGAACAGCTTGATATCAAACCACCATCACCCGTTCATCGTTAATCTCATGTCCAGCCCCTAATGCTTTCTCTACCCACACCAACTGTAGACTTCTGCCCTGTGCTAGAACTATGCTCATCTAATCATTCTTAACTCTTCATTCTGTGTGTCTGGAATATGTATGAGAACTTAAGGTAAAAGCAGGGGATAAATCAACAGAAAAAAAATGCTGGATGATGGTGCTCATTTTAGAGCAGAAGAACATTGTCACATTTGCGGTCGCTGTTTAAACTTTTTACGGGCTTGTATTGAAATAACTGAAACTTCTGATATCTTTAAATGAAAAGCCAATGTGCTTTTCTGGATTTTAAGCGGACATCTGCATTATGATTTGTCACTATTAGGAGATGTAAAACCAAAAAAATGTTGTTGTATTTTTTGTTTTTTTTAAAATTATCTCTTATAACCCTGGGTTTATTATATTTTGGCTTTAAAAGTCACAAAATATTTTTGAGATCTATCCTTTGGTTTGCACAGTCAGCAACTCTAACATGGGCTGGATTATCTGTCATAATCTTTTGGGGGGAAATTTGACTGTCAAATTACATGCAGTGAAAATATGTTGTTTTTGTCAATGACAAGCTCAGGTTATTATTTATAGTGTATGCAACATTATGAAAAAAAAAAAATCCTAAACAGATACTTTTTAATAGAAAATATTTTTTTAAACACACAGTATATAACACTAGTGCATCTCAGAAAATTAGAATATAGTAATTTTTCATCTGCATTTCAGAAAGTGAACATTTGATATATTCTAGACTCATTACACATAAATTAAAACAATTTAAAAAAAAAAATCACAAAATATTTTAATATTTCACTGTAACTGTTGAAGCCATAGTCATCAAAATTAAACTACAGTCTTGGAAGTGTTTAAAATTACGTGTAATAAATATAGAATATATAAAAGTTTGAATTAGATCATAATAAAAATTTAACTACCACAATTATCTACTTTTATTAAATTGCACTAGATGTGGCTCGTGCTAGGGGTCTCAATACAAACAGGACATGTAAACATTTATACGTGTAAATATTTTTCATACAGGTTACTGTAAATATGGCTGCTAGCAAGAGAATCTGTCTTGTATATAAAGTGACAAGTTAATCTTTGAGACAGTGTCTCCCATACACCATTGATCTGAAAGCATTTTAAAAGGTTTTCTCTGTAGCCAAAATACATTACTATATATTATTCCAAGAAAGTTAATTTGTAACACAGGTTGAGTTACAATCACAGCACTGTTACCTCTTTCAGTATAACCTACAGCAGAAAGACTTCTCTGCTTCATGTTTTTTGTTGTTTTTTTTTTCAAATTTCACCTGTTTTCCACATCCATCTCTTCCTGATTTTTGCTGTTTGACCACTCAATCTGTTGGATTAAAGGATTCCCCATTGAAAATATACATTTATCATATTATCATATTATCATATACTAATGATAATGCCAGGTGTAAAGAAGGTATTTAACTGTTTGATTTGCAGGTAGAAGAGTGCTCAATTAGATTATTGATTAGAATCTATTTCCTTTCAATATGGTAATGCTAATGTACATTGCAAAATTAAAAAGTAAAACAAATTGTATCTACGAGGATCTACAGTTGTGACGGTCTGACAAACAACAAAACATTAAAACCTTGTCATTTAAAATGTTTCTTTACCTCTGTAGATGTTTGGAAACTGGACATTTGGGACACTGGTCTTCTCTGTGCTAGTCTTCACTGTTACATTCAAGGTACCCACACATGCCGTCTCTTTCCACTCAGTGAAGCACCCATGGGAGGCTTAAACGTCACTGGCATCATTAAAACATGAAGTCTGACAGGTTGAAGGTTCCCTGTCTCATCTTTTGTTTCTCTCTAACTTGAAGTTGGCTCTAGATACCCACTACTGGACTTGGATCAACCATTTTGTCATCTGGGGCTCACTGATTTTCTTTGTGGTCTTCTCTCTGCTGTGGGGTGGAATCATCTGGTAAGCTCAAGAAAGTTTTTTTTCATGTAGTAGAACAAACATAATGACCGAAATAAGCAGTCAGCTTCATGGTTGAGGATTTCTGCTTTAATTATGAGTCGAATAATAACAAGCTCCAGAAATTTAATTCTGGCAGCCTGGGTAATCCAAGTTGAAAACTTAAGGACTCAGTGCTGATGACTTGTGGGATGGGGCTTAATGTTGTAGCAAAATTCTGTGATGCATCAACTTGTAGGTGACCTTTAACAAGTAGCTTGTTTCTTTCTACATTGGAATCAGTGTCCGGTTCAATCATGTTCTAGTGTGGTTAAATTTCTCTAACATTGGAAATTGGCATTTGGCAGTGTATAGTAGACTAATTTAAAAAGAAAATGACAAAGCAAGTAAGCTCTGACTCTGCTCTGGCTGCAGACAGTGAGTGGAGATGAAGTGGGGCTAAAGTAGCACAACCGAGATGAAACAAAGGTGTAGCCATTTTAAGGCCACAAAGAGATTTTTTTTATGAAAGTACATCAAAATATGCAATTCACGCAACAGAATTTCAATGTACTCTTCTTTTATTTTCTCAGGCCCTTCCTCAACTACCAAAGGATGTACTATGTGTTCATGCAGATGTTGTCTAGTGGTCCAGCCTGGCTCAGCATAATCCTTCTGATCGCAGCCAGTCTCCTGCCAGATGTGGTGAAAAAGGTCATCTGGAGGGCGCTGTGGCCCACCACAACGGAACGCATACAGGTGGGTGCATACACATACATACTGTATAGGTTTTTACCAGAAAAATCCCATAAATGACAGTATTAAGAACTGGATCCATGGTTATAAGAAGGTGCATTATAGTGCACTATATGTGCTTAAATGAGTATTTGTGTAACTAATGAAATAATTACTGTAATGAATGAAGACTTGTTGCAGAATGATGCTGCTTATTAACTGATAATGCAGTGTGTCATATGTCTGTGGATCAGCAGACGTATGCTGGTTTGGGTTACCTCCCTGCTCTGCTGGATGTAAGTCCGTGAGACCTCTTGTTTCTGTGTGCAGTGCTCCTTTATATCTCAATGAAAAATGTACAAAAAGGACAATAGAGATGGAATATTTTTAGCAACTAACACGCCAAATGTTTAATTCATGTAGTGGTAGAAAAGCAGCCATAGTAGATGTTATTTCACTCCTCCACAGAGGCGGCTTCCTCTACGCTGCAAAATATCCTTTGTTAGACTCTTTTTGTAATAATTATAAAACCTTTAGGATTTTTTATAAAAACTTTTTTAAAAAAAAGACAAAAAAATGATTAACTGCGTTGTATTGACTTTGTGGGCGGCTGTTCAAGTAGTAAATCATGCTAAATTAAATAACTAAAAGAACAAAAACAAAACTGCTGTGAAAATTTAGGGCACAATGTAGAGACCCCCTGTTGTGTTGCCTCATGTTGCCTACGTCAGGCGGTGTTCCAGTGCATCCGCCAGCAGAAGATTGCAAGCTTGTATGTATATTGTGCGCCTACACTGGCTGATAAGAAGATGAAAATGGCGCCGGTGCTTTCAGAAGGACAGAAAACGCAGAGTTATACCTTAAAGTAAAAACGGCACTAAATGGTTGAAATCATTGATTGTACAGTGACAGGCCCAAGGCGGCTTCGCCTTCAGCAACTTTGTCACTTCAGCAACCAGTGAGTGACAGCGATCTGTCTCATTGTCCTACCTCACCAATGCAACGTGTTAAATGGGCATCTGGTTGAGGAAAGACACAGCAAAAAGACTAGGGTGACCCACACACACACAGATGTTCTGCTCACGACTGATTGTCGACTCGGTGTCCCCGCCTGTGGGAAAGCCACATGTATGTATGTATCATGTGTCTAAAGGACAGGCCTTTTTTTTTTTTTTTTTTTAATAATATTACTTCTTAATGTGATATGGAATCACCAAATCTTGGCTGCAAATTATGATAAGAGTTCTTAAACCATGAAATCATAGCAATCAAATGGCAAAAACGTTGACATTCAGTAGTTAATTGGGCATGTATTATTATGCAGTAGTTGTTGTTTGGATCATTTGCTGTTAAATGCGCTTGTCAAACTTACTGCAATGATGTTTGAACCCTTCATGATCTGAAAACCTTGTATATTCCTTGCAGTACACCCTATACTGCTCTTTAACCTTATTGTTCCTGTGTTTGTGGAAAGCTGAAACCTATGTACTGATGTTTCTGACCCTCCGAGACGAACCTCTTAGGTTCTGCTCGTGTTGTATTTTGAGAGATCTGACAGATCTTCAGACCTTTAACTCTTCCCTCTCAATGCTGGTTCCTCTCTTCCTCCTCTCTCCCCTCCTCCCTTCCTTTGCATCTCCTCTGGCAGACTAAGCAACGGTGCCTTCCCTCTGAGCCCACCACCATCTTTATGCTGTCTCAGACTACCAGCAGCATCAGTTTCTAACCCAGCCCTCCCAGAGGTGACCCTCTGCCTTTCCTCCTGTTCCTGTTTTTCCTTTCTTGTATCTGTATACTTTCTTTATGCCTCTGTTTTGCATGAACTGACCCTTTAGTTTAACAGTCTGGACTGCATATTAGTAGTTTTACATTTGGATTTGTACAAGCAGCGCAAAAAACAAGCATGAGTGGTTTTCTTGTGCCTGCAGTGTAAATACTGCCTGAGGTTGTTCAGTGTGTATTTTTTGTGTATGTGATCGGCGCTTAATATGTTTGTCTGCGTGTGTGTTTGCGTGTGTGTATCCACAGCATGTGAGGAATAATAAAAGTTTTGACACAGCCCTGGTCTACCTAAGTTCTGAGTCCTTAGTAGATGAAGTAGCTGTCACAGAAGACTGGGGGGGGGGCTCCAGCACGGTAAAACACTCCCCCTGTCATTGTGTGTGTGGGCTGTGTGGGGTGTGTGGGTTGGTGGGTGATGTTAACATCCCGCAGATATGGGTTTTACTTTGCTGTGACTGCTGAAAATGTGTACCTGACTAACACATGTTTTTTTTTTTTGTCTGTGTATGTGTGCACTTGTGGACCATCCCAACATTGTCCATATATTGAACACTGCGCCTTGTTTTGGGTGATTCTTTACATGGAGCTCTGGCGCCCTCTAGTGACACACTTTACCGTAACTTCAGAGATGGAAGACTGCTATCAGTGGGACTAAACTAATTCACGCATGTTTAACAGTCATATTCCCCTTTGCATGGTTTGGTTCTTTATGGTGTGACAGTCTGTATTTATTTATTTGCTTCCTTTGCTTGGGTCGCATCATTTGTGTCTAAACAGTGGATGGAGCATAATTGTCACAGCTGGCCAATTGGATTAAAGGCAGTGAAACTTTAAATTATGTGTTCAACTGAATTGTCTGGTAATCTTGAAATGTGCCCATTTTCGGGTCATTGACAGAGAACTGAAGTAATTTCACTGGAATAATTTTAAAGAAGATGTTTTTTTGTGTTAAAGTCTTAAAGATCAGGAAATAGGGCTTAAGTTAAAAATCACCTGAGTTCTCTGTTATGTAAATCAATCAGAGAAACATATCTACATAACAAATGTAGTTATTTTTTAGATATCTAGAATCAGATATTAGAATCATCTACCGTCAAAACGCACCAATTTCACCTTTACCATCCACCGTTTTCATCAACGAAAGAGCAACCTGAAACAGGCCAGCTGGGTAATAGTCTCTCTGCTGTGTTTTCCTCCACCTGCTCTAAAAGCTTTGTTACAGTGATCCACAAGTAACACGTTTTCTCTCCTTTCCCTGTCTTCCCTATTATCTCTCCCACTCCGTCTGCTTTCCCTGCCTGTCTACCTACCCTCTGAAAGAACGCTGACAAACTCTACAAGGGCCAGCTGTCCGAGTTCACCCCCCTGGCATCCCTCCACACCCTCTCCAAATCCGGCAGTCATCAGCGAGGCTCGGACAACCAAAGGAACACCCTGAACCCTCGCAGGTCTCGACCCTTAACCAAGAAAGTCATGTTCACACGCTGGCAGAGAACGAAAGACTATTGCACATTCACCCCACTCCTCCGATTTGCTGATGGCTCTCGCTGTTCAAAGCAGGGGCACGCCTACGATGGCGCAGGGACAGAGACCTCAGTCTAATTTATTTATGATTGCTGTTTATTTTCTATTCTTATATTATATCAGATCATTTTAGAGTCGCACCGAACAGAGTAATAATTGTAAAGGCAAGTTATGTAAGTGATTTATATTACTGGGCTGGGACTATGTTACTAACATCCCTTAATCCCTCAATGGAAGGGATTACAGTGAAAGTGACCTTCACAACCTTTCACGTGTCAGCAGCCAATTACAGCACAAAGCAGTTTGGAAAGCTCTGGGAAGGACGTCTCTTGCTGCCGTGACATGCAAAACTCAGTGTTTTACTGCAGCCACGATGACAAATTGTGTCATGCTGACAATACATGTGCAGGCGCTTTATCTGCCTTTGATAGCAGGCTGCTTGAAGTGTACTTCATAAACCTTAAAAAAAACCCAACAACAACAATATTCTCACGATATTGATCATAGTAGGTGCTGCTACTGTTAGTGTTGTCGATGAAGATGGTTACATTGCTCGAGCCAGCTTTTGTTTTTTTTCTCTCAGTGTTCTTTATTTCTGCCATTTCTCACTTTCTTTTCTCTCTGTCCATCTATTCTGCCTCTTTGCAGGAATAACTGGTGTTGCCTGTACGCAAACATATTATCTCGAAACACTACGTAGGACTCTGGGAGTCCTAGATCCTACGTCATTGTAAGGAAGGGTGTGGTAGAGCAGCAAAGTGTTGGTGCTAAACTGGTTCAAAGATGGTCTCTTTTTCTGTTATTAGCTATTGTGTATTAATGTCTGAAAGGAAAATAGATCAACTTTATTCCACATCCAACACTTTAACTAGCTAGAGTGGTGGGATATGTGTGTGTGGATACCTAGGACTTGTGTGTTAGTGTGTGATGTATTCATCACTGCAGAATTAGTCTTATTGTCTTTAAAGCACTTTAACATTAGACCTATATCTTTAATTGATGTGTAATGCTATCTACAACTCTCCAGTTTGATATGTCTTGTTGTGACAACTGCCTAGCCGTTTTTTTAATGCCTTACTGTAACCTTCTAATACCACTTTACCTTCTGCACAAACCATTTACCAAAGAAACAAGACAACATGGCGTTATTTTATCACTGATATTGTAATGTTGGGTAAAGTGTGTGACACACAGTATAGATCAATACACACGCTCAACGTGGTGACCAGAAAGGATGCAGATTTAGTGGCTGTTCGTGGGGAAATGTGAAGTTATAAGT
>KV751369.1:158109-184579 GCA_001698575.1 Mola mola | reverse complement strand
GACAAATAATTTAAAAATATTTCACATATTATTTTACACACACGGACGCATTTTCCTGGAACACAATTTTTGGTGAATGTGCTGTGATTTAATTATAAATGATGCATTCTGGATTACCAATTAGCAGTCAACTCTCAGCTAACAGCCATTTCGACACCTGTTCAAACTACAGTGTGTGTGTATGTGTGTGTGTGTGTGTGTGCATTTCTGTGCTCAGCAGTAGACCTGACACTCAAACCGGCCTTAAATCATTAGACCTCCAGCCACCACACACACTGAATCCTGCCTCACAGTTGTAATGTCAGCGTGTTTCTATTCACAGCATTAAATGGAGGGAGGTGATGGAGGCATCCACACGTGAAATCTACAAATTAGATGTGAAATTGCTGTTATTTGCCACCAATTGTTGGAGTCAGTACACATTTTTTTTTTTTTTGGCGAGGCTCCTTTTTAGTCGTGACTTTTCAAGTGAGATGGTTTGCTGCACACACACACACTCAAACTCAGCAGTATGAAAGGATTTTATTGTGTGAGCATTAAACAACAAAGAGGAAAGTTTGAGGAAGAATTCAACGTCTACCTACTCTATTGCTGAACAGCTTCCTTTATTTTCTCCACCTCTAGTATATTTTCGAGCACCTCCAGTCTACGTCTTCTCCAAACGAGGGGAAATTGTGCAGAAAAACCTTATCTGTCCTCCGGTCTGGTCGCCTTCACGTCTTTGTCACTCACGTCAGTGTCTTGACGCACAATGGAATCAAACACAATGCAAAACACTCCGAGCTGAGAGCTTAAGGGGACTATATAGGCATAGGCAATATGCTGCAAGCACATGCAGTTCTCTCTGATCCCTCAAGGCCACTGCAGAATGCCACATAATTATTGTGCCGGCGTTACAATTTGAGAATGAGGACGGTGTGACGGTACATATCGGAAATTGAAACAAAAATATGCTATTGAATAATTGAAGGGATGTTTATGAATAATAAAAGCAACCACACTTAGTATACTATATTTTTTTTTACATATAATGTGCTTTAAAATAAGGCATATTCACTGTCTTCCTTGCAGATTTTTCAAGCAGCTGCATGATAGTCTTTCATTAACGTTGGAAAAGGTCAGAAATTCAGGATCTTTAACTGCATCAAAGCATACTTTGTAGTGTTTTCTCTGCTAAGGAAATTCCTAATGGGTTTACTGAAAAGTCATATATACATGATACTTTATTTGAACTTTTTTAGTAACATTCCTCTAAAACTCTTCTTCCCAGAGTTCCATGAAGTTGTTTTTTTTTGTTTTGTTTTTTTTTTTTTTTACCTGTATGCAATTCGGAGAAAAAATATTCAGCTTTTAACTCCAGGTTTATGACATCTTAAATATCTTTATTCTTCTGATTTTTCTCAGTAAAAATTGAATAATTAACCAAAATATGTATAATATCCAAATTGTGGGACTGAAGGTTAAATGCGTCTTGATATAATATGATAAATTAAGCTGTGTGTTGTTACAGAAACTCCTCGACTACAAAAAAATATTAAAATGTCGGATATCCACACAGAAGAGAAAACGATTGTTTGACGCCATCATTATTACTATTACTATATATTTTATTTTCAGCCAAAATAAAATGCAACAAATTCTTTATTAAAAAAAATTGCAATATAACATTTTGTGTCTTCACTCAGACACATTTAACCTTAACTTAATTTACTGCCCATTAATACCTGAGTAGATTTAGCTGATAATACTTCTGTATTTGATATTTAAATACAAGATTTTGTGGTATAAGAAGCCCTCACTTATGTAGCCTAGATGAGCTGAGAGCCTCTTCCAAGCTTTTTCAATTTTAAAATTTGAGTTTTTATTGCTCTTTGTCCTTGTAAGGAGGTGATTATATTTCTTTTGAATAAAGGGTTTCCCTAATAAGATGTGCTAACATCTTGCTACACACACACATTGCCAGGGATCACGAGTTCTTATGACTTTTAACACACGAGTCCTTACAAACTTCATTTTCTAACAGTAACACCACACGGATACTGTCAAACGCACCAGAGATAAGTGAACAGAGCAAGACACATGAGACGCACCGTTTCTACCCACAAGCACTCTTTTACGATTGTTTGACGCGTGTGTGTGTGTGTGTGTGTGTGTGTGTGTGTGTTCTATCGATCCCATATAATTGCTCTGACCTGGCTCTCTGTTAAAGGTCTGCGCTGTCAAAGGCCTGTCGATGGATGTGTGTGTTTTGCAGCGAGAGAATAAATGTACCACAGCTGATGTCTAATGAAATGTCACAAAATACGCACAGTGTATTTTTGACGGTTATTTATTTAGGCTTTTTTTTTATACTAAAAAAACTGCTTTACTTTGAATTATACGGTGCAAGATTGCGATGCAAAGCAACATTCTTATACCCAGGGAACAATAGATCAGAAAGAATGTAGGAGGGCTGCTTGTACTTTGATGGTCAGGCTTCTAAACAGGATAGAAAAATTCATCTGTTAAATTATCAGACACGTCTTTGAAATAAATCAACACATTTGTAATTTTGTGAAGATCGGAAAACTATGGGACATAATGTCCGAACTTCATGTTTGAGCGATTGTTTGAAAATGGAGGTATTTTGAAAAATTTGGATCCTTAAAGGCTGACAGATAGGATTTGGGTTGAAATAAAATAAAAGAAATTCCCTTTTAACTGTTTTTTTGGAGGAAAAGTTTCTCTTTCTGTCCATTTAGTTGCCTGTAAAACAAGTTAAAGATCACTTTTTTGAAAACCTTTTATACAATATAACATCTATTTGTAAAGAGGACCCTCTGCAATCTAAGTACTTTGACAAAATACAATAGATCTTTCAGCCATCTGATACTACTGTAACCAATCAAGAAAAAAGTTTGGGAGGTGCAGCAAACCCATTCAAACTACTGAAAGATTAACATCCAAGATGCCAAAGTTTTGAAGCTCCATGTCTGTCCATCATATCCCACTGATTTGGAGGAAAAGGTTGGTCCTTATAGACACACTGCACCTTTTCAATTTCGACTGGTCTCTGCTCTGCGAAACTGAGACGGAGTTCATACATTTTAATGAGGAGCTGCTCCAAGGCAAACACTTCAGAAATGAAAAAGGCCTCTTTATGAATACTTCTGAAGACAAAAAAAAAAAAAATCCACATGGTTAGTCTACTAGTCACACAACACAATCAAAGATGTTTTCATTGCATCTACTGTGCTCTGGTGATGTCATTACTGCATTGCAGCACCTGCAAGACTGTTTTTGGGCTGCACTCTCCATTGAAGGATGCTGCTTATGAAGCTAACGATCAAACCAACATAGACGAAAAAAGTGATGGTATGTTTAAGCTGGGGCTGCACTTTCCCATAGTTGTTGTTATTAATTAATGTGTACAATATTTCATGAATCTTTCCTGCAAAATGTCATAACCTAACTTGAAAACTCCAAGTCCTGCTCCCGCCATTCATCAAACTCCTTTAAATCCAAATCGCCTGCAGCCGGATCTAAATTGATGTTTAAACTAGTCTACTATACACTGTACATTGGCAAGCTCTAACATTGGAGTAATTCAAACATACATGTTTGAATCAGACATGGATCCCCGAGAAGAAGAGGAAAAGCAACTTTTACACAGTTACTGTTGTAATGTCTACAATGTTAAGCCCCACTCCCACAAGTCATCGGGATTGTTTTCTTAGGTGTATTTTGCAAACTGTCATTATTGGTTAGCTGAATGAAAGCAGACGCCCTCAAATATGAAGCCGACTGCTTATTTCAGTCATGCATTCTATTTGGAGATCATGCTGCTTTTGAGCAAACATGAGAAACAAAAATAGTGCACAGTCCACTAAGCGCGTTTGACTTGCACGTGAAATGTAAACAAACTGCATTGAGAAGCAGGTACCATCCAGGGTGTGCCTGTCACATTTGAATGCATGTCAATTAGGGAATATTCGGTGCAAAAGTGTCCCCCTCTGGAAATAAGGCTTGTCGCAAACAGCATTTGATTCACAAAAGCCAGGCAATTAGCACTGGCCTCTGTTTTACAATGGTATTTGTGGGGGAAATGTTGTGTTTCTCTAAGTTATATGCAAGACTAAGTTATGGTCTAAACATGCTCTGCATAAAAAAAAAAAATGTTTGATTAATTAATTTAGAGCTGAATAATAGCGCCACACACTCACTGACGCTGAATGCTGGAGGCTCGCCACGCAGGCTGCCAACCATCAGGAGGCGTCTAACCTAACATACACTAAATCAATACATAAATCGTTTATTTAAACGCATGTCTGAACATGAGAGCTGTTTGACCATTTTATTCACTTCTGTGATCTTGATATTGCCGCATGGTTGGGTTGCAATCTTAGGCACAAATTACGTTCAGCAGCGCTTTTATAATAATGTGATGAAACAGCCCAGGTTTCAGGTGCTAGTTCTACGCAAATCCTATCAAATCACACAATCCATTCTTAGTGGATCTTACCCACTGACTTTGAGGCCTGAAATGCTGTTGACCTCGCGCTTCAGCATGATACAAAACATCTGTGAGTGTCTGAGTGCACCCTTAGACTAGTTTTAGTCTTAGACAGTCAGACTGATCTAAGTGGGGCCTGTTGGATACAAATTAAGGCTGACTTAATTGGAATTTAATCAGCATAAAATTGCATGGAGCTTTAAGCTCCAGTGTAAACTCATCTTTGGCAAAATGAGATGATCAGAGGATCTGCACATCACAGCAGAGTTTACAAAGCAAGAGGGTACCAAGAGGAGAGAACGTCGCAGTGGTATCACAAATCTTTACCTAATTCTGACCAACTCTACAACTTGTTGCTTTTCTCTTCAGTTTTTGTCCTGACAACATGATGCTAAGTTACGTTACATTCCGTCACCAGGCTCTCATGTTTAGTGTAAACACAGATATAAATAGCAGAAAAGGTAAAAAAAAAAACCTGCTTAGTGATGAAAAGCCTCTTTTTGATTGCTCCAGGTGAGTAGAAATGAAACGCAGTAGGTACATTCCAGTATAAAATACCAGAAGGACTTCAGCCAAACAAAATAAAATGGCTAAGTCCTTACCCCCATCGTTAGATAGAGACCATTTACTCTAAATTGAATTACACATTCTGATTCTGATTTAGCTGAACTTTGAAACCTTTGCTTCAGTTCCATGTTCTTACAGAACCGCGATGAGTTCAAATCAGGGACTAAACAGTCAAGTTTCTGAGTTGTTTTACACCACAAAAGCACCTAGTTGATCGATAAAAGGAGAAGAAAAAATGAGTAAATTCCTTCCTGAGAGCTAAAAAATAAAACTGTGCACAAGAAGGCATGAAAGGGCAAGGACGGACGATCAGAGAATAGACAATCTTGATATCATTGTGTATTGTGTATCTGTCTGGCTATCCTATAGGCAATATTGTTAAAGTAGCTAACCTCGCAACTAATCAATTGGTTCGAAGTGACGACTCACATTTCTCCTCATCCTACTTAACTGGGTTCACTTGAAGACAAAGACCTCCTTGACTGAATGAAGTCCCAGACATACAACTAAACTCAATCTGCACATACACACACTCCCATCCAACATGTTTACCTCTCTTCAGTCCTCAGTCGCAGCTGAATTGATCCAATCTGAGCAGCCTTGGTAAACTGTATTCACTTTTGTTTACATTCATTCTTCTCCACCACTCCAGCCTCCAGTCGGGTAGAGCTGCTGACAATAGGTCATGTGTGGGGGGTTGCTGTACTTGGTGAAGTTTTAAAAGCCTTGCAGAGTTTTCAAGGATTGTGGAGGTGAAAACAGTATCAACACAGGCTGAAACCAGTTGGTGTTATCCCATTGATTTTCATTCTGAAGCTTCTCCTGTTAAGACAGCAGTAAATTATGTTGAATATTCTTAACGGTGAAAAAATATAATGTGAGGTCAAATTAAGAACAATCAAAGTTTGGATAGTCATTGCTAAGTTCTAGAATGATTTAATAAAAGCTCCCTAAGACACTTCTTTGGTATTCCAAGAAAGACTGAAGACTAGTCTTAGTTAGGACGTTGCAATGTTTCCCATTGGTTGTGTAAGGCCTCACCCAAAACCATTACCATAACCCTAAGAAAGTCTTGGAAGTATTTTTCTTACATTCTAATAGTTGGCAGTTGCATGCATGATACGTGTAAAACACCAGCATGAAACCAGATCAAATGCTTTAACCCATAAACGCATTGGTTTCACAAGACTTCTGAAGGTGGATTGTGGTATCTGGCACCAATAAGTAGCAGCAGACCCTTTAAATCCACTAAGGTGTGGGGTAGGACCTCCATGGATAAGACTTGATGTACAGCACATCCCACAGATGCTTGATTGGATTGAGATCTGAGGAATTTGGATGCCAAGTCAGCTGTTTTGTTACATATTACATGTAAAAGCATTACATTGTCTCTATCTGCTTGCCCTCTTCCCATGGTGCTTCCTGGTGCTAGTTCTCCTTCAGGCAAGTGACAAACACCTATCTGGCCATCCACATGATGCCAAAGAGAATGTGACGTGCCAATTTCCAGCACATTTGGCTGTAGACAACGGTCAGCGTGGGTACTATGACTGGTCTGCAGCTTTGCAATTCCCTAAAGGAGATCTTTAGGCAGGTGACAACTGTGTCGCGGCCGCCACTAGCGAAATAAACGATGAACATTCTACAATATTGTCATATTTCCCAGCCGTATATGTCAATTGTCCTTAGTTAGACTAATTCCTTTTTGGTACTTATCACTACAGACAAGGAACAACTAATTAGACTTAAATCTAGTTTTGATGATGTTCTGACAATGTTGTTAAGTTAAAGTAAAGTCCCTCAGACCCTAACGCTCGCTCAATTTCCTTACTTGGCCTGCATCAAGGTCAAGGACAGAATATCCCACCTGCTGACAGATGCTATAGTAATGACATATTATATTATTCACTTAACCTTTTAGTGGTTATAATATCATGACCCATCGCGTGCATAAATATAGCTGTTAACATTGAGTTTCTCAAATCCCAATTTTGTAAACAATAGTTATGTGATGCCAACGAAATTGTAAGAACCAATACTAAGGTAACCAGTTACCTTAGTATTGGTAAATCAACTGACAGGTTTAGTCATTGTAGCTTGTGAAATACTTTCCTCTATATACATTACAATTGTTTTTTCTTCCTATTCAAGGACGTTTCTTCTTACTGAAAATGCCAAAATATGTTTTCTGATTGATTGATTACATTTAGAAAACTACTATCTTACTTTAAAGCAAATATCCTTGTAAATAATTTGAGAATAGTGTTGAGTCGCAAAGAGATTTTTTACACATTTTGCATCACAAAATTTTAAGTAAAAAATGTCACACTTTGACTAGTAAAAGTTAATATACCTGTTTTTTGTTTTTTTTTTTGTTATAAGCACTGTTTAATTGAATAAATCACCCCCTAGTTCCTTAATATGACCCCCATAACCATATTTATTTAGTGATATAAACATTAATGTGTAACTTAACACAAACAGATGCAGGTTGTGTGTGTTTATTGTAGTGATTCCTCCTAATGGTGGTCGTTGGATTAGTGTCCCTGGGTTCTCTGGATCTCTATTACCCCACCCACCTTCTTTCCACACACAGACACACACGCAGTAATTGTTTGAGCCCATCGACTTCTGGTCAACCTGAGCTGCTTGAAGTCAGAGCTTACTACTGTTACCGCTTGATCCCATACACACACACACACACACACACACACACACACACACGCGCGGGTATCTCTTAAGGAACGTCATCAACACAATGCATTCCAGAGCCTCAACCTTAACCCAAACCGTCACAAATAAATGCCTACCCTTCCCCCTATCCAAGACCCAATTGTAACTCTAACACTAAAAAGGAGCCTTAATCTTAAGAAAGTATTTTTAAACTTTTGCAAAAGTATTTTCAAGTTGCAAAGCTGAAATAGCCTCATAACACTGGTTTCAAGTCAAAATGATAGCAATACATCCACACACACACACAATCATCCTCATGAGACTGAACTCGATCCCAGGCTCTACAGGCTCGTCAATCGGTTGTAGGATTGTCTTACGGGTAATTGGCGGTTGTTGGAGTTGGTCCCAGAGGCAGGGAAAGAACACTGGAATAGTCCGACAGGTGAGATGGCGTGAGCGGGTGTGTTTGTGTGGACAAGCGAAGTCTTTTTACAGTACAGGGACATGTTATCTGATCGCACAGAGGTTAAGTATGTTTACGGGAACATGAAGAAGTCCTCTTTAATCTGTTATGGTAATTTGGCATTCAGAGCTTATCAAATCTTTACTAAAGGCGGCTTTTCCAAAAGGCCCCCTTTCAAAGAGAATCTCAAGCTTTTTGAGAAATATGCAAATATACTCATTTAATTCAAATCTTCCTGTTTGTTTAGACCGATATTGATTTTGCGCTTGTAAGTTAAATAGGAAAATCGAGCCAGCAGATGGTTAGTTTGGTACCATATTAGTAGCCAATTGAGTTCACTCTGCTCCAGTCTGAAGTACATAAGAGAGACTAGAGAACAAATGAGGAAGATCAGCAGCTTTTAAATGTAGATCAGATGTCTTTGGGCTTTGGAGATGGACAAAATGAAAACCAGGCTTTTTACTTTAGGCTCAGGGAAATTGATGGAAATCGATTGCAATTGGAAACTAATACACATATCAATTTTCAAAAAGAAATGAGTGTTTGTGGCAGTCCTCTTGTTGAGTTAGTCTTACCTATTTCTATTCTGACATTGCTTGACAATGTTTTACAAATGCAGCAGGAAGAGGATTTGAAAAACATTTGAGGTGATAACCCGTAGTTTTTTTTTTGTGCTGATAATTTGTACAAATGTCACAAAGATGCTTGATGCAGAATTTGGGAAAGTATCTTGAAAGCAGAAACCATTTTTTCTAATGTTATCCTGGCACACTGGCAAATTTAAGACTCAAACCCTATATTAGACCTCATACTATATTTTTTCTTTAGTTAATTCATCATAGACTATTAGTCTTGTTTGAGCCTGATCCTCTGTCACTGATTCTAGCAGTACCATTCCCCCAAAAGCCATGAAGACCCAGTAAAATGTTAAGTGAAAAAGAATGTGATGATTTGCAAAACACTGGAACCCTTATATTTGATTTAAAATAGCACAAAGCAATGTCAGTGTGTTTCTGTCAGTGTTTGTGGCAATTAAAGACTGTAAAAGTTGTGAAAATAGGGAAAATGCCTGGAGGATCACCTCACCATTTATGAGGTCAGCTGGCAACAGGTTAATAACAAGACTGGATAAAATAGGAAGATCCCAGAGTGATTATAATTTTCAAAAAAGAACATTTCACTTCAGTTACAGGATCTTATATGTCATTTTTTTTGTTTTTTTTGTTGCTATTTTCATGTTTTAAATCGTTTAATAAATCACTGTTCAGTTCCTATTTACATTTTACACAGCAGCATCTCAATGCTTTTGGAAACGGTTGGAAATGGATCAAGCGATGAAAACTAAAGAAAAACTCTGTATCTGAATCTTTTAACATGTGGAGACACATGGTGACATTATAAGTGTGTATCCATAAAATTAAATGACTGTTTTCTTTTAACAAACAAGCTACAGCCAAACATGTCAGGAAGGACTCTTCTTACTCTTGCGAGATTTTTTTTTTGCTACTGACTGTAATACCCCACTCATTTCTTTTCTTTTCCTGTCTCTTCCTCCACTCACTTGCTCAGATACTTTAAAGCAGCAGCATACATTAGTGTCATGTGGGTGAAGGATCCCAACAGAAACTGGGCATGAGAAAGGGAGAGGAAAAGACTTGAAGTACGGGCACATTTTCCTGAGAAGCGTTAGCACGCAACCATTAAAGAGTGGAGATGTTTTCTTCGCCGAATCATTTGTGCTGTTATGTTTATGTTTGTCCTTCCTGTCTCTTCTCAGCATCTTGTAAATGGTAAATTGCACCTTTCAGGTCAACCGACTCCTCGCAGTTCTTTACAGCGTCTGTCACATTCACCCATTCAGACACACATTCGTACACCCGGTGGCTGAGACTACCATATAAGTTGTCTCCAGAGCCCTAACTATTCATGTATACAGTGCGTTCACATACTAACTGACCGCTTCAGGGTCAATTAGGGGTTCAGCCCAAGGACACTTTTACACGTTGACTGCAGGGGTCAGGGACTGATGCTCCGATCTACTCCACTTGTGCAAAGAAGAACACATCTGCCAACCTGACATCAGCTCTGGTCAGCCTCTATGCTCTTTTGCATCCAAATCCTTGACATAACTGAACTCCCGATTTGAGTTTTGCTTTTGGGACCAGATATCTCTAAATATAAACAGTTTTAACACTGCACATCTCAATGTACTTCCCCCATCGATGGCAGTAAAATCTGGTTGCCAAAGGGTTTTTTTTAAGACAAAGTAAATGCTAATTTGAAAATAATTGTCTTTCCACTGTGTTAGTTGCCCAGTTTTATGATAAGACCATACCTCCATCACTGAAGAACCACAAGAGGGATAGGAGTCATTCAGCAACAACTTTGATTAAGTGGGATGATTTGGTAAGAACAAGATGGTTTCCTGGCATGGATCAGGTGGGCTGGTTGTTAGATCTCATTACTCTGCAACTGTAATGCGCATTCTGTTGGTATAAACATAAAGAAACATTTCTGTCACTATATGGAACCTGTGCAGTCTTTCTTTATGCTATAAATTCTCCCTCTTTCATCTCCACCTAATCATACTTCTTTCCCTCTCTCCCTCTGTCTCACTCCCCAATCTCTCTCTGGTCCTCCTTCAGTGACAGTAAACGCCTCCCCTGCTGCGCGTCTCCTATTACAGCCTCCGTCCTGATTCCCCTATTTCTTCTGTCCTTCCTACCTTTTTTCTCTCTAACCATCAGTAGCTCTGCCTAAAAGCTAAAGGCCCTCTCCGGACGCTTGCCACAAAGGATACAAGAGCTCGGGGACAATCAAAGACCCTAAAGAGGAAAGTGATGACGAGATCGGAGTGGTGAAGGAGACGACAAGAGCTGTGATGATGATGAGGGTGACGGTAAAGGTGCTGGCGATCACTACATTGGAAGGGCGGCTGACTGGAGACAGAAACCTCTGATAATGATTAACATGACAAATATGGCAACAAAATAAAGATTACACTTGATGGCCATTCAGTTATCCAGCAATACTGGTGTTTGGCGGACTTTAACTTTATTACTTTAATAATTTTATACTTTAAAAGACCTGGTAACAATGCATCCTCGTAAAATAGTCATTATTGGATTATCCCACTTATAAAGGAAAAAAAATACAATCAAACCTGGCACATGATTATTTCCCTAGATTGCCAGATGTGTCCACAAACCATGTAATTCTTGGGGAAATGTGAAAAAAAAATACGCATTTGGATTTGCATCTCTGTAAGCGTGACAACGATAGCTTGTTAGTCCCTGCAGGCTGCAACATTTTGATTAGGAGGCTACAATTGTTACTGCCTTGAAATTTGTGACAGCAAAGCCAGTTCTTTAGAGAGCTTGTACATCACTCTTCATGACGTCTGAATCAGTCTTCTGTGTAACTACTCACCTTGGATAATAGCGCCATTATTTCTCGATCAAATTCACTCTATTAGAAATGATTGACGGCTCCATTAATTTGCACTGACTGGGGTTTATACTAGCTGAATTTTGGCGAGGGAAGAAATGCCTTCTGCAGTCTGCATGAACCAACACAAAGTTATTTTAGGCTGACCTGGATGAACCTCAAGTGCGTGATGGTTCCATTCTTTGTCACAATGCTCTAATACAGTACTTGTATGCTTTAAAACTGTTATCACTTCACAAATGAATTCTAAATTACTCCAATGTTTGAACTTGTCACTGTGCAGCCTATAGTATACTAGTTTAAAAGTCAGAAGACGACAGAGCAGGTAAGCTGCAGCTAGCTCTTTGACTAACGTAGCTCATTCATTAGACCCCCAGAACGTAGATGAGGAAAAGTGAGAGAATTACACCCAAGACATTTTAAGGCCACAAAGGGATTTTTCGTGAAAATAACAAATCGAAATACGTATTTTTCTGAAAATTTTTTTATTCAGGCTGGAGCAGGACATCAAAGATAAAGCTGATGGTTTCCAGAGTTTAAACCAAAGTTAGAGCAAAAGGAAAGAAACAACACAAAAAAACCCCACTAAAGTTTCCTTTATGTGCCCTTCTTGACACACAAGGGCAATGTTTTGCTAAGTTTATTCTAAAAACAGCAATTAAGTCTGTGTATTGGCAAGGACCTTACAATATGATACTTACAAGATTAAGCTATATATCATTATTAAGTAAACAAATCCCTAAAAGAGGGCTGCAACAGGGTCTGGAATCTCTGCAGCATGTTAAATCTATCTGCTGACCATGTAGGATATGTCGTCTTGCTGTCTGCTGGGGCCTTTCATTCAGACTGTGTCATCTGTAGCAGTCTCTGTTTGAGCCAAAGGATCTGGTCTGGCCTTGGCCGTTTCATGCCACTTTATAAGATGGCTCATTTATTCTACCAATCTCCATTTGGTCTGCAGCTAAATGTTCTTTCCCTTTTGGTCTCTGTTTGCCATTAATAGCGCTTGAGCCACGGCTTGGCGCCCCACACCTTTCCATTGGCTGCGATGCTGCACTTCTGCTCACTGGCACGCTGCCCTGGTGGTGCATCATGCTCAGTGAGGCTTCTCTGGCCTTAATTTCCTGGGCCAGTTTTTAAAAGTGGTATCAGGTGGTGTTTTCCATCAGATTGCTTCATGATCAAGCATTTGTGTACTGTTACCAAAGAAATATTACGGTTTCTGATTAGCAGCAGTAAGTTGCTTCTTTAATTCCTGTAAGGTATAAATGGGGTTAAGAGGTCAATAGTAACGCTTGCTGCTGTCATTTTGCCGGATTCACTCCTCAGGTTTGTTTAATATTGCGTAGTTTTGATTTTGATTTTGATAAATTTACCTCACACCCAGCATATGTGTGTGTGTGTGTGTGTGTGTGTGTGGTTGCGTTTATCAAAAATTGTCCAGTAGAAATGCAAAATGGTTGACACGTGTCCACAGTGGGACAAAAAGTCAAAAATTTCAAGCTTGTGAGGAAAGATTGTTCTTAATTGTCCGAACTTCATGCTCCATTGGACTGGAAGGCATCCTGCAGAGCTCATGTACACACACACACACACGCAGACCTGATCTGAGACACAACGCGTCTTTGGCCACTTGGAGGGCCAGAATAATCACTTCCATAATGTCTCCCATGGGTGATGGAAAGAGAGAGAGGGAGTAAGTGAGGAAGAACGTGAGAGAGAGAGAGCACTTTCCCTTCCATGGTTCTAGGAGTCCTATTGTTGCTCACCCTGCGGGAGCTTTTAGTCCTCAGCTTCAAGCCATTGGCTGTCCAACCAAGTAGGGTTGGTGACTGTGAGGACGGGGGGAGCAATTGATATAGCAAAATGCCCCAGCCGTGGCAGGTGCTTTTTTTGGAAGGGAGGGGGGCTTTGTGTATGCTGAGAGGTCAGAGCCGCAGTCGATTGGTCTCCCTCCGTCTTTCTCCCTTTCTTTTCATTGCTTTCTCTCTTTCCCATTAGCGTGATTGATCTATTTTTCAGTTCTCTTGCTGTTGCATGTTTAGCATGTGATTTTTAACAGTGGCAGCTGCACATTGACAAGTTTGTTGTCGAGACAAACACACATCTCTTTCAACTGATGAAAACATAAATACTGGACTGCACACATGATCATATTATTGACACCAATTTTCCATCTGGGGCAAAAAGCCGGCGCCTTTAATGTAAATGCAGTAAAATACCGAAGGATTTAAGGTTATGTTTTCAGGGTAGATTATAATATTAAGGCTGGTGTTCTGTGAAGCTGTTTAATAGAAGCCAATATAAGCAGGAAATGAGTCAGTGTTTGCTGCACTGTGATGAATGCATACAGCTACAGTACCCCTGATAAGAAGATATGGATCCTTGTCCATGCAACTTGATGTTAGCTAAAACATGAAATGTTCCACAACTCTGTGTTTCTGTGCGTGCGCGCTGTGTGCTCTGTATGCAGAGAAGTTATGCTGACATGCATGTAATATATATTAATGTGTGTCTGATTAGATGATTATTTCTAGATGAGATAAGTGGATGAAACAGAGACTCTGTTGACTGTTGTTCAGGTAATGAACACACATACACACGCGCGTGCTCAGACACACACACACACACACAGATTGCATTACCTGTCGCTTTTCATTGACACATAATGAGATCATGGAAACCCTAAACGGATGGGCAGAGGAAGAAAGGCACAGTGACCCAGTGAGGAAGAGAAGAGAAATGACAGAACAATTGACTTCCATTTCCTTTCATGTCCTCTCTTCCTCAAATTAATATAAAATATCTCTTACATTTCTACTCAATTTGGCTTCTTTTTTTTTTAATTTATAAGCTTTACGATAGGACAAGGAGATAGTGAGCGCTCAACAGAAAAAGATGGCGATG
The DNA here is from genome assembly GCA_001698575.1 of Mola mola. Taxonomy (NCBI): domain Eukaryota; kingdom Metazoa; phylum Chordata; class Actinopteri; order Tetraodontiformes; family Molidae; genus Mola; species Mola mola. Next base: position 170,030 of record KV751369.1, on the reverse strand, counting down.
GAGGTAAACAGAGAGGGAAATCTGGCTGCCTGTCAGCCCGGTTCACTCTGTCAATTTGTCCAGACAGAGGAGGCTCAGGTTGCAGTGGAGCGCCAGGTAACAGGAGATCTATCTGACCACACCCCTGCAGCAGCTATTGGCCTTATTCTCTCTCTTCAGCTTACAACAACAGCATGCTTGTTTGTTTTTTTCTGGCACACTAAAAATGTGCCTATTGTGTCTATTGCTTTGTAGCGTTTTGATTGTTTTTGACTGCTTCACTTCTCAGCCAGTGTGTGTCTGATTTTTTTTAAGGTAAACTTCGTCAACTTCAGAAAGCAGTGACTGATCCGTCCGGGGCTGCACCAGCGACATGAATTTAAAAAAAGGTTGACACAGAGTGTAGAAACATTCATTTTATACACAATTTGTTTCTGACATTTTGACTTGCCCAGTGCCGTTGCATTGTATAGCCTTGTCAAGCTTAATGGTCCGAGCGACCCAACTCCGTACTGTAATTTTCAGGAAAAAAAAAAGGAAAAAAAGACGTAATTTGTGAAAGGACAGGGAAATAGAGCTTCGGTTGAAAAATACAAGAGTTCCCCCTTTAATATTTTTGACAGGTAATCACTAAGGAAGTGCATTGCCCAAAATAAACCAGGATCCTTGAAGATGAGCAATTTCATCTGCCTGCTTGTCTTTAATCTTGCCTGTCGTGTGATGCCAAAACCTGCCAAATTGCTGTGGCGTTTGAAAAATCCATCAGAGGAGACAAGGTGGCTTCCTGGACACAGTTCCACAGCTGCCTCCACGCTTTATTATGCAGCTTATTCTCATCATATTGCCCTCGGTTAACAGGCTGACGCAACAGTCAGCAAGCTCACTTCTTTACGCGCCCCCCCCCCCTTCCTTCATCATCCTACTCTTCCTCTATTCTGCCTCCATTCCCTCCTTCTCTCTCCCTCCTCCTGGCTTCTATTCCTTCTTCCCTTACTCCTATAGTCTCCTTCATATCATTTGTGACTTCTCATACTTTCTTTAATTCCCCAATTCCCTCCTTGCTTTCCCTCTATCATTCAGTCTCTCTTTTCGTCATTTCCTGTTCTCTTACTTTCCTCCCGCTCCTTCTTTCGTTCTCCCTTAATTTCTATATTCTGGCCTTCATTTTCTCTTCACTCCCTCCTTTTCTCATTCTTCCTTTATTTCCTCCTCGCTATCTCTCTGTTTTCTCTCCATACTTTTTTTTTTCTGTTATGGAATGTGTGATGAGCCTCCAGCTAATCCCATCCCTAAATCACCTTAGCAACGCTCGCTAAGGGAATTTAGGAAGGAAAAAAAAAAGAAAAAAAAGATAGAAAAAAGTCACGCACGCACACATGTATACACAGAGATGTGCACAAAGCCCAGCAAACAGCCCCCTATTGGCAGCAAGTGGATGCAAGGATGCACTAATACATCTTCAAATGTGCTTTTTAAAGCATTTGCAAAGGCTCTGCCGTCAGGCGATAACTCCCCACTGGTTAAAGGATGGATGCTCCCGTTGTGTTTCTGCGCTGCGCCGCACTCCCTCTGTTTTTTTCTCATCCTGCCACGTCCCTCACCATCACTCCCTCCTGCCTTTCCTTCTCTTCCCCGACGACCGAGTTGTCTACTTTAAAAAAAAAAAAACAAGAGAAAGTTTGTGACTAAGCAGTGACTGCATTGTGTAAAGTCTCTGCCTGAGGATGTTTGACACGAGTGTCGAGCCAGTTCCTTTTTTTTCTGAGTCTCTGGGGAAGTGTTCCTATTCAAATCTACAATGACATTACAAATGTGGTCCTTTTTTCAAAAAACACCCAACTCACCGCAGGGGGTTTAAAATGACAATTGTGATTATGACTTACAGTTGAATAAGCTGTAACGGACCCTCAAAAACTAATTTTTGTTCCGTGGAATTCCATATCTTGCGCCCTTTGTGGTCTTAAAACGTCTTAGATATAATTCTGAACCTTTGTGTCTTACATGCTCTCCCTTACATGCTCTGTCACCTCTGACTTTTAAACTAGTCTACTATACACTGCATAGTGGCAAGTTCCAACATTGGAGTAATACAGCCATACATGTTTGAACCAGAGACGAATTCTCAGGAAGTGTGTAATTTCTGAAACTGAGCACGCAAACTTAAAAGAAAATTGATGGAGCAAAAACTGTGAGAAGACAATGACGAAGATATGAGCTTAATGAACCCAAAGCTGTGGTAATAGTCCAATACTTTTATGGGGTGGATCAAAGCTGAATCATCCTGTCTCACCGTCCTTGACAACTTTGGGTTTTTAAAAATCTAAATATAATTTAGATTTGGTTACACAAAAATATAAAGGCTATAATATTCAGTACAGGATGTGGACGGTGCTTGCTGCTGGCTTTTTTGTCCCATAAACGACGCAAGCAAATAAATGTTGTCCTTTAAACCCAAGATGTATTCTTATCAATGTAACAAATGCGAAGACCAGAACTATATAATCGCAACTCTGAAGCAGGCAAAGTCACTGAAAACTGCGGAAGTTACTTACTGCAAAACTGTAAAATTAGCTTAATGGAAGTATATATTACATCTAAGGATTATAAAACATAAAAACCACCAAATGGACATGTTAATAAAGTCAAAAATGTGATTTTCAACTTTAATCTGTGTATTACTAGCCTACCTCTATGTATTTAATGTTTCTTTTTTTGCCTGACTATTTATGAGCCTTGCTCTTATTTGTAGACCTTAGAATTTGCCACTGACTCTCTCAAATCTGTTGACCTTATCTTTACTGATTCTTGGTTTTAACTCTCAGTCTGTCTGTCTTTGGGTCCAGCCTCCCTTCCTAGTGTTCTTGTGACAAACAGTCACAAATTCATTATCTCGATCACTGCCAAGAGGCGTGGGAACATATCCCAGCATGCACTGCACCATACCCAGATAGTACCTGCTATGAGAATTGTTTGTACCTTACTGAGTTTAGTGTGTTTACTTTCGTGTACTTTCAACTTCTGTCAAAAAATAAAAACAGGTTAAAAAAAGTAAAAATGTGTTACATTCAATTCTGGTAATAACTGTAAACAGATTACGCTTTATAGGTGATAAGATTAGTGTGTGTGTGTTTGTGTGTGTGTGTGTGCTTGCGACAACATTCCAAAGCTATAATGAGAATCTGTAAATATCCCCGGACTGAATCCCTCTTCATGTTTAATCTGAGTCCACAACCACTGGCTGCCAAGACAGATCATCCCCCTGTACACACACACACACACACACACACACACACACACGCATGATTATCAGAATTCACTATGCATCATCCCTATGTGACACAGAAACAGGCTCAGCATGTATTGATTAAACCATATATGAATCAGCTGCCTGCCTAGCCTTGTACTGCTCCCTCTCATGTCAAGTCATGGCAACGTCAACGTCAAAGAGGCAGTGGGACCTTGGCAATGGACCCCTTGGGTCTTGTAAAATGGTGTTTCTATTCTATACCATCCATGTTTTTTTGTTTTTTGCACCCTATAAATACCCAAATAAATTTGAATCTGGGGAGTTTGCGCGGCAGGTAACAACTCTGGCTTTTTGTTTGTGTTTTGTTTTGGTGTGGTGGGTCAAATCATGGCAGGGACATTGCCACAAGGCTGTTTGCTTGCCAGGACGCCAGGTTTCCTAGCCGAACACTGCATTGTTGACAAAATGATGTCTATTCGTGTCACTTGTCGGTGGTTTTAATGTTGTGGCTGATCAGCAGCATCAACAGATCACACTCGTTCTCTCTTTTTTGTCTCTCTTACACACAGACACACACACACACACACACACACTAGAAGGCCTGCGGAAGTGGATCAGAGAGGTGGGTGTGTGTAGGAATCTTCAGCCAGGCTATCACTAACAAGCATGCTCCTCTCTCTCTCCTTTCTACAGCAAATCTCTCCACCCCACTTCATGCCAGAGATTAGCATATTGTTTTACCCAAATACACACACACACACAAACACACACACACACTTTACCAAAACTGCGTGGCCCAGTTGAAAATCTGGAATCCGTATGGTCACTGAAATATTTACTTCACTACTAAACGGGACTGAGCGAGTGATGGATCCTCCCGTCCGATAACTTCTGGCTAAACAGCATCACACAATTCTTGGTTAAAAAAATTTGATGTAGCCTGTGAAATTTTTTAGGTGGCCAAATGTGGCATGGAAATAAAGTAGCATGCTATGTACATTCTGCATAATGCAGGACTGAATGCACCTTCCAGAAATGTAAAAGCTGATTATAAGTCACAAGTTGTAATTATCCTTTTATTATGAACAGCAAAAGGCATTTTTGTTGGCTTTTACAAGTGTAAAAGTGTAAAAAGTTTAAAATTTGATTACAATTTGGCCTGGTGTTCTTGGGAATCCAGCCTTTACCGACTTGTCTGCTAGTTCCGCATACAGCTTCGTTTTGTGTTTTCTGCATTCAAGTTTCTCCTGAAACTCGGGGTTGCCCAAATTGCAACCAAACATTTGTTTCCTCCACAGACCACTGAACAACATTCTTCAATAGAGATTTAGTCTCCATCCTTCTTTGTTTGTCTCGTCTTGTAGTTTTTGTTTAATGGCGGAAGGCAACCAATGCTTTTTTATCTTTTTTTTTTGGTTCCCGCGCGAACCAACTTTTTGGGTTCAGAACTACCCCTGATGGGATAAGTGGTAGAAAATGAATGAATGAATGAATGAATTTTCAGGCCTAGAAAGACTATATAATCCACCGGTGGGCAATGAAGCGCCAGTAAGCAATGCGATGACTCAATCACAAGGTCAATGAACAGGAAGACATTTAGCACACGGATGATATTCACCTGGGAACGGGGACAAATTAACTGGTTTTAGAGGGCTTGAGGGGTGAATGTGGTGTCTATGAAGTCTATAAACGCTCCAAATATTCCAAATATTAAGAAATAATGATAATACTTGGAATAACATTTATTACTAAGGGGAATTAAATGGCTCAGGTGTAAAATGTGGTTAGGACTGCACTGAGCTGCATTCAAGTGAGGCTGTAATACACTGAAAGGTTTTATTAGAAAAATAAATGACCAAGAAGGCTATGTGAGAGCTGTCTGAATAGCTGGTCGGTTGCTGCTGACAAATAAGTGAACACTAAGAACCACAGCAGCCAGTTTCTTTGTGACAGTGTCCAGGGGTGAGAATATGAGGTTCACAGGAATTTGTACAAGGATTATTCTGACCTGAGTAAAGTGACGGATGAATCCCAGCTCAAGCAGGAGAGAAATGAGCAGGGATGTGGGTGGAGATCTGGTCCACTTGGTGGTATAATTGTGTTGCCCTGCAGGGGATTGCGCTCCAACGCTAGAACTCCTTGTAAGGCCAAGGCCTGGAAAAGCCAGTCAGGTCCTGCTGAGTCTATATGTCCAGGTTTTTCTGTCACATGTTGCTCTACTGGACTTAAAAAAAAACTCTGACGAGGTTAATCCAAGTTCACAAGTTTATTATATAAAAGGTATCACGTGAACCAGGAGGATTGAAGGTCGGGAAACACTGGCGATCCTCTCTGTGGAATAGCTGGGGGCGAGATTTTGCTTCAATTGACTATGGTGGCTTTAGCCCAGTCAATATGAGAGCCATGCACTTTAAGTCAGGAATGGCTAAGAGCTGGTGTCAATCTGTCAGGAGAAATTGAATTTTGTTCTCAAGGGTTACAAGAAAGAAGAAGCAATACTGGAACCTGGCTTGGTTTGTGATGATGCCAAGAGGTTTGCCATGTAGGCCATTTGACATCTGGTGTCTGTGAAGTGTTCATCTGCCCCAGAGTCAACCAAAGCCAGCACACAGAGCCGTTATTATTGAGATGAAACTTGCATTCAGTTGCACGGAGGAGGGACAGCATTGGTGAGGGGAGCATGACTCACCCTCCTTTCAATAGCGAGCCAGGGCTTTTGGTTTATACGGGGCAGAAAGCTATAAAGCATCTTTCGTGGCCAAAGATTAACTGTTATATATGATGTCTGTTTTTTGTGCGACATTTAAAAACATCAGCTGAGAAAATACATCAACAGAGCAGGGAAGAAACGGGGAAGAAAAAGAACTGATAATTAATATTAGTGAGTTAAGGATCCGTAAGGTACTTTATATCTAAATGAATATGTCTGTCTCACAGTCGGACTGTCCACACCTAAACGTTTTTTCAATATTTTTAATGAACGTTATTCTGAAATAAACATGAAATGTGTTCCTGCACTAATGGCAGAAGTAAAGCCAGTCGCAGAGCTGTGTTTGAAAATATTTTAATCAAATTAAATTACAATTGTGAACGTATTTTCTTCACAAATAAATATTATCAAACCTAACAAAAACAAAAAATCTACGGATGCAAAATGCCTCTGAGGTTCGAATTTCTATCTAATTTTCTAATCTGTTTTAGTATTCACGTTTCAAAAAAGTTTCACTAATCATGTAAATGGCTTATATTTACCATTCAAAGAGCTTTTACATTACAGTTTTTTTTTGTATTCACATACTGGTAGCAGTGACTACCTTAGTGGATGCCACCTGCTCATCGAGAGTTTTACCTTTTCAGTATTTCTTAAATAACACTATTTCATAAACACTAACTAAACACTTTTCACACTAACTAAGTGTGAAAAAAATGCCTGAATACTCAAAAACTTGGATCTAAAGATACACACGCACGCACGCTAAGGTCTCCCCCATGTCAAACGGCATTAAATAATTACGACACAACCGCTGATGATTGGCACTAATTGACCCTTGTTTTTGGCGGCCACACCGCTGGGAGGCTGGACCGACGTGAACCACATCTCACCTGCAATCTGCAAATGACAGAGTCGCCCCTCTGCAGAGGTGAGAGAAACAGAGTGGCTCGTCGGCCTCTGGGCTGGCAGGAGACCTTTTAGCTCCGGTGATTACCTGAGCGCGAGCTGCTGCTGTAATAAGGTTAGTGTTTCCTGTTCTCCTTCCATTTCTGCCCCCCCTCTGCTGCTCTCTTTCTTCAGGAAAAGTGCTGTTGGAGGTTATTTGTTTGAGAGGTCCCTGCTTTATATGCATTTACAATTCTTTTAAAAGATGGAAACACTGACACTCGGCTTTCTTCTTTCGTTCAGTGTTCTTTCCCCCCCCGCTCTTGGTAGAGCAGTTCTACGAAGAAGCTATTTGGTAACATTGTTAGTATTTCCCAAATTTCTCTCTAAAACGAGATGAATCAGACATGATCATAAATGATAGATTTTCAGTTGTCATGTCAGCTTATAGACTTTTTAATTTATTTATCATATTATTTGAAGGACATGGGTCAATAAAATGTGTCAATAAAATGTGTCAATTCAAATTCAGACAACATGGTAAAATTGTTTTCCGTATGAATGATAAGAGATCTTCAAAAGAACTTCACAGCCTCACAAAGTACATCCTTTTTTCGAAAATTCCTGTATTTAGTTTGGTCACTAGGAGTCAAGGTTTGGATTGACAAAGTTGTACAATGTAATGGCAAAGGGCAAGGAAAACAACAATAAATCACTCTTTTTGCCACAAACTATCCTCAAAATGTACTGAAAGTGTCTGGTAACATGGAGTAGATACCTACAGTGAAACACTCGTGTGTTTTTCACTGTTTCATGATGTTTACGACTGACAAATTCATGTAAATTTCTTCCATAGTCTGATTATTTATCAGCTCAACGCAATCATTAAAATACTTTTTATAAATGTACACTACCAGTAACATTTTTAACATTTTTATTGGCCCAAAAAAAAAAGAAGAAATAGATTTATTTCTGACATTTGTACACGTCCTCTGTCGTTCCATTGTATAGCCTTGTTGAGCTGAGTGGTCCTAGTGAAAGAACTCTACTGGATCGATCTCCTTCGAAGATGAACAATATAAAAAAAAAAAATCTCCTCTGTCATTCAGGTGTCATCTGTCAACCAGAGGATCCATGTTGGAAAACCAGAATACAGCCTTTTATGACATAAACAACTGCCAACAATGATCCATAGTTGTGTCGCTCCTCTGCTTTGGGATAATTTTGGTCAGACGTGACAAAAATCAGATTTTACAACAACAGTACCACTCCTTGTATTTGGAGGTAATGATATATTGCCGAACGGCTTTTTTTTCTTCCCCCCTGCAGTATAAGAAACACTGAACACTTCATTTTCAGTGGTTCACTTCTTCATAGCTGTCATTGCAAAGAAAAGCACACCATTTTTCACTGGATTGTGATGTTAAAAGTTCCTCGTGTGTGTGACTTGTTTGGGAAGAAACAGTAGAGAGATACGTGTTTGTCATAAGATTCAACATTCCGGTATGACCGAAGAACCACCTGAGGACCTCTGGACGCGATTACCAACTGAAAGGAGGATCACGAGCAAAAATCAGAGGAAAAACCTGTTATACGCAGCAAAATTATGCAGATGATCAAAACTCAAACGAAAAATCTCCTTTTAACACACAGCCGGTGACGACAAAAAGAGCATAATCTGAAGTAAAATGCCTTGAAATACACCACAAACTATATCTTATGGTTCCTGGTGGCCCCGTTATGTTACACTGCTGCCTAATTGTTAACTGGTGAGTGTGGCTCCCCAGTGTCTGTCTGAGCAGACGGTGTGTGATGATTATAGGCCCCCGGGGAGATCCAGGGGGTACTCCCTAATTGATTGTCATGAAAGGGTCTAATTGAATTGAGCAGCATGGCGGAACAGCACACCATGCCATCCGTCTAATGCCTGGTGACTGTCCAAAAAAAACGTTACTGTGAAGCCCACGTGGATATTAAAAATGGGCAAAATCTTTGATCATTTAAGTTGTTATTACAGCTGCAACTATGGCAGAACTACGTCATCTTTGACTTTTATCGGTAGCAGAGGAGTCGCAAAGAAACAGCGGAAAATACCGGTTTAACGTTTGCTTGAGTAGTTAGAAGTTAGAGATGGGATAGAGGTGAACGATCGGGTCTTCTAGTGGACAGTCATATATCTTACATTGTTTTGTACCTGCTTTTTGAGTCATCTTTGTATATATCCTCTATGTTATTGTGAAATAGTAGATTTTATATTTGCACCGAATCTATTCTAATTTAGCTTTTTCTGCAGATATAGGGGGACCGAATTTGGACCCGACCACTACTAAAACACTTGGCTACTACCAAAACCAGAGTCAGGTGTTTTCAAGATTCCCTCACTTACATTCACTGTTCTTAATCTTCTTTAGGCTCTTTTGCTGATGAATTTAGTCATTGATATTAATCAGTGATCAAGTTTTGAGGTTAAGGTGTGTTTTTCTCATTCCTCCTCCTGTTGAATCACCCCTGATGATATAAAATCTGCTTTCTGTGAGGCCGATTTCACGTTCACTGCTGAGAGAGAGCTCCGTGGAAATCAGATTTGAACAGGCGGGGCCTAAACAGGCTTGATATGTGACAGAGTAAATCATTTAGAATCCAATCGCAGTCCATAACTCACAGGCGTGTAGCGATGGAATTTCCTCAGCTAATGTACTGGAGTTCAATTTTGGGACACTTGTACTTTGCTTGACACTTTAATCTTCCACTCCATTTATTTAACAGCTTCAGAAACTTTGCAGATGTCGCGGTGCATCACAGCCAAAGTAGTGCACTTTTAAATTAATTGACTTTTAACTGGCAGTCAATTAAAAGAAAAAGAAGATAAAACATGAAGGAAAATGGTAAATAATGTATCTGATATAGTTCAGGGTGATAAGTTTTGACCATTAGTATCTGTGCTTTTGATGACATCTATTGAAAGAAAATGACTTTTAATATCAGAAGTGCATTTAATATCAAACTGTAGTCACTTTTGATGGGGAAGTATGACGGGGAAACTTGAAGCCTCGAGTGCATTAACACTGAGGATATACTTTACAGTGAAAGGAAGGCCTCTTGTGCCTCTTTTGTGGACTTCTCAATCAGCTTTTAAATGTTTAATTCCACAGTTTTTTCCAGTACAAAAATAATACCAGGAAAAAACGTTATTTAATATAGAATTAGAGGCGGTCTAGCTTTGATTCTGTTCATTTTAAAGCGGGACGGAGACGTTTCATTTTGATATAAATGTGTGAAACGGCTGATGAAGAGAGATGAGGGGGAAAAAGAACAGGCAGCAGAGTGATGGAGAGAGTTAGTCAGAGGCTCCCTCCGCACCGATAGGTCTGCTTTTGGAGGGAGAGAGGGGAGGGGGTGTGCAGGGGGTGCTCGGATTAAGAGGCTGAAAAACGGTTAAAACGTGTCAACGTGTAATTGCACGATAAGGCCCCCTCGCGAGGAATCCGTTGGCCCCGTTGCTGTTTTCTGTGGCGTCCCGACTAATCTCCCCGCGCCACATTCGGTCTTGTGCAATCGGTCCCCCGTAATCTCCCCTGACAGCACCGGGTCCGACGTCGGAGGTGAGGTTTTTAGAGGAGGAGGGAGGGAAGTATGCGGAGGCGTGATAAAGTGACGCCGATTAGCCCCGTTTAGGACACCGGGAGAAGGCTGGATGGGTGAGGTGGAGTTATGGAGTGGCACAGCAACGGTGTCCAGGCCTGTGCCAGGCAGAACATGAGGACGCAGGAGCCCATCCTCTCACTGAGGATGGGCTCCTCTCACTGTGAGAGGAACCCATCCTGGGCTGCTGCAACTAAACTGTGACCAAACTGATTGTTGCCTTCACTGATGCTGATGCTGATGCTGATGCTGACCATCATCATCATCGTCATCAGGACCTTTAATAGTCACCGGCTTCCAGATATTTCACAGATATGATGTTTGGAGGAACATCTCGACAAGCCGTAAGATTCAGTGTTTTTTGTGGATCAAAAAGTTTCGTGACGATACATATTTTTAAGATTTGGTCCATTGGATCTTTATGTATGATTTTGTCAACACACTACAGACAAAAGTCAAATAATCCCACTTTTATCATACTGAACAGCAACTTTTTCTTTTTACAAAATGTCTTTTATGATCCCTTTAATGCATCACAGAAGTTCAGAAATGAATATCTCCTTCTCATTTTCATTTTTTAATGCTCAGCTCTATGCAAATACCTACCTGACTATGTGTTTTCTATCTGAGCAATTCTCTTTTTCCATCGTCCTGTAAAAATATTCTCTATTAACGATGTAAATTTGTTTAAACCTTAAATTTGCTGGTTTGGTTTATAGGTCATATTACTGTGATGGGAAACAGGAGAGAAAAAAACCATTTGCATGTATACACTGTTCAGAGATGTGATGAATTGGGGATAAAAATGTAACATGAATGTGCCTTTCAGTATATTTCTATTACTTTTGGTGGGTTTTACTTTAACTAATGTTATTTCTGAAGATGAACCTTTCACACAATTCAGGATTTTTTTTCAGTTTTACCAAACTCTAAACACTCTTTTATGAATCTGACACGAAAGATAACTTTTAAAATCTTATCAGGGAATACCAAATACATTCCTGACCTTCAAGGAAAACAGCTTGATTACGTGTGAGCCGCATCCACGTTGGCCCTCTTGTTTTTAAGTCTGGACCTGAGTGGGGAATTAGCCTCATAAAACCAGGGGAGATGTTTGCAGGGCTTTTTGTTGAGGGGGTGACCCCTGGGCTGCCCTGGCTTTCACCAGGACTAATCCCCTATTCTCCTCTGACACAAAAACCATCTTTGCCCCCGCCGCCGCCGCCTCGCGGCTCACTGATTCCTCCCTCCCTGAACCGCGGAGCCTCCGCTGATTCAGCCATCAAATTTAAAGACGGAAGTCATTTAACATCCAGCAATGTTGCCCACAGGGCTCAGGAGTGGGGTCTCTGGCCCCGGGTGGAGGTGGCCAGAAAAATAAGTCGTACTTGTGCTTAAGACATTGAACCTGTTTTAGGTAAAAAAAAAAAAAAAAAAAAAAAAAAAAAAAATAAT
>KV751369.1:135972-154603 GCA_001698575.1 Mola mola | reverse complement strand
AAAATACTGCAAGTTCTATTTCTGCGGGAACAAAAAGACGACGAAACAAACAAAAAAACAAAACGAAACAATACAGCAAGGCTACTTTTAGTTGAATACTTTGTAGAAAGCTTTATATAATTGAATTATTTTGGAGCTGCGCCAAACATTTATTTTCATGGTAAATTCATCAACCATCACTCTATGAATTTTCAAAATAAAAAAACGTCATCATATATTTTTCAGACCTGTATGTGACATCTTTAAATTGCTTCTTTACCGCAACTGATGGTTTAAAAACCCGAAGTCTCTTCATTTACTGCCAGAAATGACAGAAAAGCAGCAGATCGCGACAATCAATATGCTGGAACCCACACATGTTTTTGATATTTGCGCTTGAAAAACGAGCAAAAATGATTATTTGATTAACAAAAAATTTCTTTCTGATGAACTTATCAGCTAATTTCCTATTGATCGATTAATCATTTCAGCTCTATATGATTTAGCCTGTAAAATGTTGACATTGAGCCATATTACAGCTCTTTTTTCTTATTCTTACATCTGCTAATGATAAAAAGCTTACTTTTTTTTTTTTTTTTTGGGTCAAATAAGGGGCTACACGGCCACCTATTCAGAGCCACAGGTGCTTTTTCTGTTGTGCCAGTTGCTAGGAAACAAGTGACTGACGCCTGGAGCACGTGCCATTCAGAGCGGCCCTTTTGTTTGTCTCAACAAAGCATGTGTGTGGAGAGCACGAGAGAGGGGAAAAAAAGAGGGGAGGGTGGAGATTTAACCCCGACTCAAAACTGCTGGGATAATAATTCTTTAATAAATGTTAGAAAATACTATACTCACATTTGACCCCCAAAAAAAGAGAGAGAGAGAATGACATAGGATGCTGCCACTATGAAGCAGCTGCAGGCCAGCAGCGGTAGGCCCGGGATGGGTCTTTCAAGAAGTGAAAGACCTCTTTTTGAGTCTCTAATAAGCTTTAAAGATGAGACTGCTGTTTTAAAACAAACACTGAATTCAGTGTGTTAGCCAATCAATTTTGCGCCATTACCACTACACTTGCAATAGTAGCCTAATAATATACGTAAGTAACGTTTCACCGAGGCTGCTAATAATTATTTTCTTTAGTTATTTTGCGCTACGATGCTTTAATTCCAATTTTGCAAATGTGATCATTGGTTTAGTTGATGCTATGACAAAAGAGCACATAGAATCTAAGGATTTGAAAGTCTGAAACCGTCCAACCCCCCCACGTGCTTCAAATAATTAATATATCATTGGGAAAGTCATTAGACTATTTTTTTTTGAATCAACTTGCAGTTGCGGTCCTATATGTTAATTAAGATGACTTGTGCTTCTGAACCTATGGAGAACAAACGTAATAAATGTGACTGATATACAGTATAGTCCCTCTAACATTGCCATTTGCAGTCTCCTCCTGCCTCTCTGGCTTTCCCCTCCATGTGGAGGATCTTTTCAGCCCTCTGGCACTATGCTCCAAAGTGGCATCTGTCAGGTGCTGCCCGCCCTCTCAGCGCGCTTGTAAACTACACTGGCAAAAAAGCTGGCATGGCTGTATTTTCCCTCTCGCTTCCTTGAACCAGTTGGCTAAAGTGCCGTTTGAGTGGCGTGTGTGATCTGTTCTATAGCAGCAAACTGTGACAATCTCCTCTCATTCTGCCTTTTTTTTTTTTTCCTTCCCCCGCATCCAGCGCTGAAAAATGAGTGGGGAGCATATTGAACCTTTGAAATATGAGGTGAAGGTCAAATCAGGCCATGTAATAGCATCTTATCAGTGGCCATGCCAAGCTTTTTCCCCCTAATGTAGTCTTCTGTTGATTTGTGGGCAATCGGTACAGGAGATTTGCCCTATTGTAAGGGTTATTAAATTATTTCTCTGGAGAAACAATTCTTTTTTTAGACACACTGGCATACTGTTAGTAGCAGCACTCTCTTGAAGATGTTGACCTGAAAGTGTCGGACCATGATCACCTCTGTTGCTTACACGGACAATTCAGCTGAATTCAGCAACATATAACATTTACATGTGTCGGTGTGACTCTGTGGCAGCACAGTGGGAGTGAGTGAAGTCTGAGGGGCCGATTGTTTTGGGCCAATGCTGTGGTTAAAAGTGTGTGAGCCCTCTGAGCCCCCCTACTGGCTTGGTGCCCCGTGCGGTTGCCTGCCTTGCCTGTAGCGGAGCAGCTCATTTGAGTAAACCAACATGTGTGTATTGTTGTTCAGATTCCATCCATTTTTATGCACATTTCTGATCTGCACAAAAAAACATCTCTACTCTTGGCTGAGATGGAAAAATCGGTGCAACGGTTATATATATATATATATAGCAAAATGTGATAAAGGTTGAAACGAAATTAATAAACACATTATGATGAAGAATGTGCATAACTTCTTCTGCAATTCGCCTGCTTATCTTGATGAGCCGACTCCTAATAAGCACATAAAGCAACCACATTATGTGTCAAACATGGTGGAGGCAGTGTTATGGCATGGGCTGCCAATCAAACAGGCTCACGGTTTATTGATCATGTGACTGACATGGCCACAGTGCAGATGGATAATGACTTTTACTGCATACTGAAGGCAAGAAGTCCCACAAAGAAGCAGCAACAGAAGGTGGCTGCAGTGAAGGACTGGAGAACTATGCTTGCTGTCTGTGTATGATTCTCCAGTTAGAGTAGCGAAGTTTAACAAATTTGGGACAAACTTCCACAGACTGCTGACCAAAACCTCCTTCTTATCCTTTAACTTTGTCACTTTTTCCTGGAGTGAGTCATATTTGTTGGTTGTTTTACAATGTCACTACAGTATAAAAACCCAAAACATGTTTTCAAGTCCTCTCTTGGCTACCGTAGTAACATGCATATTCAGTAAGGTGATTACACACTCAATTCAACGTAGTAATGTAGATCATATTGTATGTTTGCAAAGAGATTCTGGATTCTAGATACTGGACCTTTAACCAAATATTGTTTAAAATGAAGCAATTTGATTGTATATATCAAAGGAGAACACAAAACATGTGATATCCACTGAAGATCCTTCGGCAGGAGCTGGACTTCATGGTATCTAAAGCACAAACTAACAGAGCTGTCGTCTTTGAAGTCTTTTTTTTTTTCATTGTGTAATTGGGAGAATATATTGCATTTTTAAAATAATATGGGTTTTGTATTTTCCCAGGACTCGAATGAGACACTTCTCCATTGGATGTTCCTCCTGACTCCCAGAAACCCTCAGCTGCTGGCGGCGCTATTGCGCTCTTCTCTCAATGTTTTTCCTTTAAAAAGACTGCGAAGCCGAGATTTCCAAACACGCAAAGAAGAATATTTTTGATTTGATTGACTACAGGATAGAAAGCAACCCAATTGATAAACAAACAAAATTATTGAATCAATTCAAATTTATATTATTCTCTGCTATTTTATTTCCACACATGTAGCGCATTTGTTCGTTTGCTTTTCTCTATGTGTCGGCCCTGCGATGAAGTGACGACTTGTCCAGGGTGTACCCTGCCTTCACCCGATGATGCCGGGATACGCTTCAGCCCACGACCCTTAACAGGCTAAGCCGTAGAAAATGGATGGATGGATGGATATTGCATTTCACGGCAAATGCGGGCTAAAAATGGCACTCATTAGACAACTGTAAGGCAGGGCTATTCTGTGGTTGGTTGGGTTTCTTACTATTGTTCAGTACTGCAAGAAGTTAAATAATAAACATTCACTTCTTCGGCCTTTTAAAAACCTATAAAATAGTTGAATGCTGGATTGAGTAAAGCTAGATTCTAAATTAATGGGCTTGTTTAAATGGCATCTAATGTAAATTTTCGTTTAAGTCACATTTTGGAGATCCACAGCAGTGCTGAGCAAACACATTCCAACTAGAAATACCCAGAGAGTCCCACGCCAGTCATTGTGTGGAACAGGACAGATAGTGGACCAGTGGGACAGTGCTGGAAACACCGCCTGCCCTTCTGCTGCCCTGGCTTAGTTTGCTCTACACTCAAAATACATAAGATGTTCAAACACAAGGGTTTAAACAGTCATTTCCCTTGACAGGTTACACGATTAAAAAATCAAATTATGTGACCCAACGGACTAAAAAAAACAGACACAAGTGACAGAGCACTTGGTACAACGCATACCTCTGCTACCTGCCTGAAATTGTCTTTGAGAAAGAAATAAATCAAATGCTGCTGCTTGCTGTTTAGCAGCTAAAATAAGGTCTAAAACATAAGTGTAAAAATCCAGCCATTACGTTTTGAGTTAGGTCCATTTTTGGAGTTGACCCAGAGCAGATCTGGATCACTCTCAGCATAATTATTATCTGTCCCCTTTGACTCTTATTGTGTTAGTACATGGATTAGTTTTGGAATTATGTCCATGTTTGAAACTGATCTGGATCCAGAATCAGGATTAAGATCAAGATCTTTACCATTGCATTTTTGAAACTGATTCAGGATCCAGATCAGATCTAGATCTCTCCCAAAAGATAAAACATTGGATCCACGATATAACACCAATAAACCCAAGTTTTCAGCTATTTTTTCCAGTCCAGTATTGTTTGAGTTATGTCAATATTTGAAAATGGATCCAGATCCAGCTCATCACTAAAATTTTCTTCTTGCGTTACACCAAACACACCTGAACAGAAACTCAAATCAGAGAGTGGAGATGATATACGGCAGTAATGATCTGAAACACACACACACACACACACACACACACACACACACACACACACAGGCCTTATAGAATCAAAGGCATTTCTCCTGTGCAGCAGCCGACCCGGTGGGTTTGTTTAAGGCCCTCTGTCACAGCAAGCTGTCAGCTCTACTGGAGCTCAGGATCAAGCAACGGGCACAGGAAAAAACAGTTAACACCTTCTTTGCTATGGACACAATTGTAGCACTAAGATAGCTGATGATGAAAATTGCAATTATTCAACATTTTCCACAAATTGAATGTTTTTTTGTGCGCAGTATTGCAGTTTGCATTATCATATTGGCATAGTTCAAACTTAAATCAATTAAAATCACTTGGGAAATTATTCTAGTTACCGAAAGCTTAATTTTCTCTTCATTGTAAAGAATAGTATAATCTTCACAGTTGTATCTCTAAAGCTGTATATTATGATGGTCTCAGCACAGACATACAGTATTTTTTGCTTCTTTCTACTGTGTTTAAAATTAATGTGAAGGTTCGGTGCGGACATGAGGGATGGTGAAGGGTAAGGGCTTGGTGTAAATGTATATTTTGAAGTCCTTATTTAGCCACCCATACATCATGGCCAAAGTAAAATTGTTTATTATTGTTTATTGGGATTTATTCAAGTTTACTTAAAATGGAACAATAAAGCTTGCATACAATTACAAGTATTAGTATGTTTTTGGCGATTTTCAGGTGGATAGTAACAAGGTATCTGGCAACAATTGTGAGAGACGTTAACTATCATGAGAGCATTGTTAACTCCTGCTGGAGTAACAACGCTCACAATCTCATTTAGCAGGTCCAGATGGTTGAACGGCACTCATTTAGTACTTTTGTGCACAACACCGACTGGTTCAAGTCAGTTATTGTTTAGTTTAATGAAGTTACAGCATTTAGAATTAGTCAACTCACCATCCCTCCGACCCTAAATCAGGAGTGTTAAGGTCAAATGGATAGACACCTAATCCTTCTCCAAACTTGGCTCTGGGTCTTCATTTTGGAACAAGAAAAAAGTGATTGAAAGATATACTTTCGAGCTATGGAACCACATCAGTGAGTTCCTAAAATCAGTGCAATTTTAGGATTACTGAAAGCCAATGCATACACTCCAATTTCCCTTTGCTCCAGCAGCATTTGTGGGCATCATCAAGCTTCGACTACAAGGTTTTGAAATTCTCTTTAATAACTTCAATGAATAAATTAACCAGTTCCAGCTATCTTTGTGCAGACTCACATCATCGTTCTTCTGTCCATTTTCCCCCACTTTCAAGTGTCAGAGTGGTATACTGAACATTGTTAAGCATTTGCACTCATCATTTAATCATTGCACCTCGTCCTTTGATTGATACCTAATGAATGCCCTGGGCCTTGGTTTATAAGAGGACCACTAACACAGCCTTGCTAATGGATTTTTGCCTGTCTGCCAGACAGCGCAGCCTTCAGGTTGAGAAATCTGTGCTTGTGCTGGAGCTTCGAGACAATTTAGTCGCTCATTTCTTAGACAGTTCTGTCATACTCACCACATTCTTAACCGACCAAACCCACACATAAACGTCTGAGCTGGGCTTTCTTTTTAGGACATCACTTCAATATTTACCTCTTTCCCATGTGTGAGATAAATAAAAAAATAGAAAATTCAGGTTTCAGCTTCTAATGTAAGCAAAGCCTCCAGTCATTTTCAACAGCGTCCCTCTCCACGTGATTTCACAATTAGGTGCTATGTCACTCATCTCTAATATGCCTAGATTGCAGGCAGAAGTGGCGTGAGAGTGGGTGACAGATAGACTATATGGCTTAGAAAACATTGCAAGGGTGGTCCAGAGCAAAAAGCTGCATATCAAACTTTATTATTTTTTTCTCCCAATGCTTATTTCCAGAATGGTTCACTGGGGGGGCTCGTTCTGAAGACACACATGAAGAGTGTAACATATCGTTATATAGCTGGGGATTTATATATTTACTCCAAATTTATAGTCTGATTGAGTATCTCAATATTTCGTTTTGGCAACATAATATTGGCTGGATTTCCATTACAATTTACAGCAAACAGAATTTCTGAAAATCCAAAAATAAAAGCACATTTATGTAATTCCATGCTACCAATGTTATGCAAAGAGTAGGACTTAGTTCATTGGCATAGCCAGCAGGTGGCAAAATTTTTTTTTTTTTACAGCAGAAGAAGATGCAACCCGGCGACGCAATTACAGGGTGCAACTAAATGTAGGTGATGAGGAAAGAAAAACATTAGAAATAATGCAAAAACATTCAACTACCACTACAGGTACATGCTTTACATCACATGTGTCAAACTCAAGGCCCGCCATAACTATTTATGTGGCCCTCGAGAGATTAAAAGGCATATAATTGTCTTGAAAATTAAAGAAGATGAAAAATATCTGCGAATTATATCAAAATGTCCAGGAAGAGAAAAATTGACGCCGAACGTAGAAAATTTAACGAAAAGGGGGGAAGCCGAATACCTATTTGTACTTTAAGGTGAAACACCGGTATGTCTTCTTTGTCACAAAGCTATTTCAGTGATGAAAGAGTACAACTTACGCAGGCACTTCCACACAAAACACGGAGCTAAGTATGCTACTGTTGGCCTCGAAGGAAAACATCAGCTTGCCCAAGAATTAAAAGACCCAGCGTCTGTGAGCAGGTGTGTCCCGACCAAATGCAGCATTTCTTTGACAAGAAAACACCATCGCAGACCGAGTTAAGGAACTTGCCGACAATCTGACAGCACAGCTGGCCGAAGAGACGCACAGTAACCTGGCCTTTTCGTTGGCTGTTGATGAAACCAATGATATTACGGATACAGCAAAGTTATAATTCACTTGAACTAATTTAAACTAAACTAATTTAACTAATTTAAGTTTCTTGACCTGATAAATAAATGGTATTTATGTTATAGTGTGCTTGAAAATATTTTTTATTTATTTATTCCAATTTTAAAAAGTACTAATCTCGTGCTGACACAGCTATTTATCAATATTCTTTAACAGTTTGTCAATAAGTAGTTTTATCAACACATTCTGCCACAACTGGCCCTTTGAGGTCATTCATGATCTCAATGTGGCCCGAAATGAAAATGAGTTTGACACCCCTGCTTTTACATCATCCTTTGCCACCTGTCTTCTCCTGCAGTGGAAGACGTTTGGGCTTGGTGACGTTTAAGTCACGCCATCCTTTATTCACCTCATTGGTTGCCATTGCGATTATCCACATTTGGTTTTATTCATGTTTTTAATGCGTATGAAGATAGGCTTATGGTAACCCACCTAATGATTGTTGTAACACTATTCATTTTGTGTAGCTATGGTTGACTTGACATCAGCACTGTAAAAAAAAATGTCTGAGTGCAGAGTCTAGAGGAGGTACAGAAGTCTAAAATTTTATTAGACCTTTTGAATTATAATATTCTCAAAGGTTACTATGTAAGTTTTGCCCAATGACGGCAATAATAAACTACATACTCCAGCTTTAAAATGGCTTGGATGAATTATACATTTTTGCCTGATCTAGGCTGTGGGGATCTATGAATCTACAACTTTAACCTCATTCCGCCTCTGCTTACAGCTCTGCCCCTCACCTGCAGCCAAAATGACTGTAAAACTAGTCTACTTTATGCTTCACAGTGGCAAATTCTAACACCGGAGAAGTTCAGCCATGGTTGTTTGAATCACACGGATTCCCAGGAAGAAGAGGAAGAACTACACGTGCAAGGTCGCCTCCAATTTGATGCATCACAATGATAAGTATTCGCTTCTGTCACTTCTACATTATGCCCCACCCCGGCAAGTCATCAGGATTGGTTGGAGACTGTCATTGGTTGCTGCAAAGACAATTAGTCCTGAATCATCCTGTATTATTTAGCTGTTTTCCACCTCTTTTTTTTTTTTTTTGGTTCATTGCTGTGATCTCTTTGCTAAAGATCGGGGTTTTTCTTCACTGCAGCCATGATATAAATGGGATTGGCATCCAGGGAGTGTTTGCATGTCTTATTTGAAAAACACCACATTGACTGAAATCGTCTTGGTAATATCATAAATGAAGAG
Source organism: Mola mola (assembly GCA_001698575.1). Lineage (NCBI taxonomy): Eukaryota > Metazoa > Chordata > Actinopteri > Tetraodontiformes > Molidae > Mola > Mola mola. Next base: position 145,821 of record KV751369.1, on the reverse strand, counting down.
GCAGGAAAACAAAAAAAATCATCAGCAGGATCAACATTCTAACAAATGATTTGTAAGATATGATATAAGAAAAAAAAACATTATAGGAAAAAAGAATTGAATGTTAATGCATCGATGATAAGCATCCTTTTTTGACCTTTAGTGCAACCTGCCACACTCTTCACATCAATGCTGTTTACCAACATTTGTCCATCTCAAGAAATTGGATGCTGCGGTTACTTTTATATTTGTACTCCACAAACACACACACATCAGCATACACACTTAATTTAATAGAACATGTGCAGCCTCCCTCTCTGCCAGCATTGCCAAGGCACCCGAGAGCAGCCAACAATGCCATCAGTGTTTGCTCCTAGATTGGAAGAAATATGATTAGAGTTTGCCTCTTTGTGTATTTGTAACATGTGGGACAAAAAAATAAGAATTGTGGCTTTAGTGGTGAGAGCAGAGGTGAGGTTTGGGGCTGAACACAATGGAGAGATGACAGGGTACGAGAATATAAAAAGGAGTGAGCTGATATGTACATTTTTTGATATTGAGAATGTCCGTTTGGTTTGGGGTAATGTAGGTCGGGGACAATAATGCAAAAGTCACCGCCTAACAAGACTTTCAGCTGAGGTTAGTGTCAGGATCTCGGCAATGGAAGGTCTTATCGACATGGGAGCAAGACAGGTGTGTTCAGCTGCCGAGAAGTGCCAGTGTGTTTCAGGCCATTTGGAGTCTATATGTGGTACCCTCTTGGGAAGTTTCTGTGGAACCTGGCCTTAGGTTAGTGGACTTGGTGAAGTGTTGTGAGTGTGTACTACTTGTCTTTTAGGCCTTGCTCTGAGGCTAAGGTAGTCCATTTTATGATTAATTTTTTTATTATTATCCACCTATTACCTAATTATTACTTTGATAATTACATTAATTACATATATTACGTCTTTATTATAACACTATTGCTGCTTACTGTTACTATTAGCGCCCACTATTATCATACAAAGAATCCCTTGCACATCTGTATAAGACATGAATGGATGTACAGCGAAATTGGAATGTAAAAATTTGAGAGAATAATGGACTGTCCTATCCTGCTCTCCAGGGACAAGATCATACAAATGAGGTAATTTTTTTTTGTTGCTGTTGTTCACTTTTCTTATAAACTTAATTTTTGGATAGCAGCTGTGTGGTCTTTTTTAGTTCAATGTGGCAATTTTTGAAGGCAAGAAAAATTGAATAGAATTTTGACACTCACACAACGGTGGAGGATAAATTACAGTGCACCACATGGATTTACAAAGCTCCCCACTGTCTTAACTAAAAACCTAGATGCTGCAAGAAATACTGTGTGGATGGATATAAAAGACACACACACCACTTCCTAAAAAAATCAAAATTGAGAATAATTTCTTTTCACTTTTGGACACTTACTTGGACTATTGACAACACACAGACAGAAAGAAAGAAAGTAAACAAGCGTTATTATCTCAACGAATTGGGCATTGGCATCCATAACTTCACACTGTCTCAATATCAGAGGTACTGCAGATGAAACGGGGGATGGCGAGAGACTGAGGCAGTGCAGGAAGGATGTGAGGAGGATGAAGGAAGGCCGAAGGTCCCTATAATCTCTCATTATTAGTTTGATTTTCAAATGGACAGAGAATAAACATGAAGGCTTTGATTCTCTGTGTAATAAGATTAGTGCTATGAAAGGGACAAGGGCAGCTCGAGAGGGAGGGGAAGGAAGGAAGGAAGGAATGTGACAAGAAGGTCTAGAGAATGAAGAAATGACCTTTGGGGAAAATGAAGTAAAGAGAGAAGGGAGGGATTGAGATGCAGGCAGGGGAGGACTGGGGATGGAGTGACCCCAGCAAAAACAGATTAGTCGACCGTGAAGAGGATTACCAGCCATGATAGTCCCTCTGAGGGAGCAGAGACAGTCCTGGCCAATGCAAACACACACACACACACACAATGAGCACATCAAAGTGATCAGTTTCAGTTAAATGTGTCTGGCTAATGAAAACACACGCACAACTGCTAGAAAACGCAGAGTACATGTACTCTAGTCCACTTAACTACAGGTACATGCCAGTATTTGCACTTTTACATCACCATGTGAGTGCAACAGTATTTAGTTTGTTAAGTTGTGGGTTAAAAAGGCATTTTTATTTTTTTGACTGCTAAACTAGCATTAACCTTTCTTGTTTTTCCTCTCCATTCAATTGTACCCGCTATGAGTACATTTCTAGTTTTGTACATTTTTTAAGTATCATATCAATATGTGTCAGACGATTACTTTTTGTATGTGCTGAGTTGTGCCAGGTAACTATTTAGCATGCCACAGTCTCATTAGTTATTAGAATTAACCAGACAAATTGTTCCACTAACTAAGAATGGCCATGCACTACCATGCACCGATTATATTCACGGAGAAGGGACAAAAGTGTGCTGACTCATGTCTGACATTCTCGCAAACTGTCTAATGCAATTCCTATTCAAAAAACAAATTAGAGTTGTTAATGTCTTCTGAGTTTGTTAAAGGTGTGTTTTAAAATATGTTAAGTTCGTTCACTCAAGTTCATTTTACCAGCAAAGAGTTTTGACAAAATTAAAGAAAAAGATCCATCCACTAAAGGGCCAATCAAAAGCATCAATTCATAGATTCTTGTTGACTTTGACAGTAGCGCAAAAATAATGAAGCCAAGAAAATGATATAAAAAATAAAATGCCGGTTTCTTGTGAAATGTCCCGCCAAATGATTAATGTGCCGAGACGAACCAGTTTTACATTGAACTGAATGTACAGCAAAGAATACTGTTAAGAAAGACATACTGCATTTTTTCTACATAAACAAAAACACAGATGCTGGATGGAAAAAAAAAGAAATGAAATCATTGCACAATGTATTTTTTTTTTCCTGTATAAAAGAACTATTTTAGCATGGACGTGGCTGGGAGCTGCTACCACATTTAGTTCTGTCTCTCAAATTTTCGACTACTCGAACTGTGTTCGTTTTGCACAACAGCAGAATAAACAGCTGACTGTCAACAAGAGAGGCATACCTCTGTGTGGTTAGTGTCAAAAAATGCTAAGCCCACTCAAGCCTGCACCACATCCACCAGCCTGACTGATTTTAACTGACAGCTCTGTGAGCCGAGGCAAAAATTCATTAGAACACACACAACACACACAGGTCCTAAATACAACAAAGCTCTGCTGACTTTCTAACTTCAACTGTGTGTTTTCCTGTGGGCATTCACTTTAACCTTACAGGGACAGGTTCAAATTTTTGTTCACTGAGCTTTAGTGGTGGGTTCAAAACAAACTTACTTTAGAAGAGACAATCATCTGATTTGTCTACCTCAGACTCGTATGAACAACAAATACAGGAACAAGCTAGGACATCTTGATTAGGAAAAGTGAAACAATCACATGCTAACTTGCTTAAAGTGGTGTGATGGATGAAGATGTCAGAAATATTATATATTAATACTATGGACTCAATATTACTGATGGACAAGTATTACGCAGCATTTTTAAGTTGAACGGACGTAGTTTAATCTGTAAACAGTGCATCATTTTATAAGATGATCGCACTGTTTTGGGTCTAAAATATAAATCTTTAAAATAACTTCGAGAGACCAAAGTTGCTCTGTAAATAAAGAACTTAAAAAAAAAAAAAAATCCTCTAAAAATACTGCAGCAGAACTGTAAAATAATAACAAGTGTTTAAATACACTAAGTTACATTCCACACTGACAAAATGACTCCCATTGACTTTTGGAGTATTATCCTGCATTGTTTTGATTCCAAGCGTTGCATACACAAGTCAATAATCAAATAAAAAACATAAAAGACAGTGAACCTTTCTTTCTTGCTGCCATCTGTCTTCATCCTGTTCTGATATCTGGACCCCCCACAGGAGGACGGGCGCCATATCTCTTTCTTGCTCTCCTGCACTCATCCTAAATGAGGGCTTTTACCTCATTTTGCTCCACTGTTGGTGGGGGGTATCAGGCTCTTGGAAAAGGACATCCTGGAGAGGGCCTTTAAGAGTCTCTCTCCCCAGCTCTCCCTACCATGCTGTCCTTCTCAACATCTCTCATGTATCCCAAGTGGGGTCACACTCCCAACCAGGACCTGCTGCTTTCAAAGGCCCCAAAGAACAGCTCCCCTCCATCTGCCCTTTCCTTCTCTCCCTCAACAACCTTTATTACCTCTTTTCTTCTTCTTCCCCTTCATTTCCTTTTCCGTCTTGGCCATCCACTTCACCTGTCTGCCATTTTACCTTGCAGACGCAACTCTTACCTTCCCTCTCGTGTTCGTCTATCTGTTCATTCACTCCATAGCTGCAATGCTGGTCTTTTTCTGGCCTTTGCAGTATGAGGAACACTTGGATAAGTGATTTTGCTAATTACAGATCAGAAATATCTAACTAAAAATTAGGTAGATTTGGCTCACACCAGTATCTTCATTAATTCTGTATTTTATCAAAAACACCTTTGCATTATCAAATGGGTATGAGCTACAAATTGAGACTCTTAATGTCTGTGTGTTATTACATGTCTGTTTTTATTAGAACTAATTTACACAAAAAACTTTGCCAACAAAGGATACTTGAATGATTGGTTACACTTCCATAAAAAAGTTGAATGTTACATTAAACTGACCAATATACACATAACAAGTCATTTTAGCTTTCAAATCATTTAAAAGAACCAAAAGTGCTCATTCTACTTTCTTTACACAAGACAAACTGTTCAGCAATCTTTTTTTTTGTTTACCCTGTCCAGCTTGATGTCTGGGTTTCTGGGTACTGTTGGACAACACCAGATATCTGCCCAGTTAAAGAGACATTGTTCCAGATGCCATAACATTTGCATTCCTTCATGCTCAAATCTTACTCTACACTGCATGTCAGCAACATTGAGAACTTTATAGAATTCAGTCCGGTAGTAGTCAAAAGAGGACACTTGTATATGTGCAGGAGCACTACCTGTGAATCGCTGAGGTGGGATACGGACTCGAGGAGAAGCAATAGGAGTGAGATGGAGTGTCTCACACATACTTGTTGCTTTCGAGTAAAGAGCCTGAAAACTTTCTGTGTTTCTCTTCGCTAAAACTCTCCTTAACACAGACAACAGCTGAAAGCATGAAAGCATATTTCTAGAATCTGTGTTCCGCTCTGGAGGGACATATTCAAAATCTCCCACTCCCCTGTTATCTGTAAAGCACACACAAGACCAATGACAACATTTCCCTGTTGAATTGTCTCATACAGCCCCTGTGCCATACTAGCCATATCAGACTCACTCACTGCTGTCTCAGCCAAAGCTTGGATTATGCACCTGTACTGGTTTAGCACAGCACAGATGGCGCTAGTGCGAACTGTCCACCTTGTTGGACACAGAGGTCTTATCCTGTGACTTGGACCCTCCTCAGACCTCGCAATTCCCTTAAATATGTCCTTCAGCTTCCCTGACTGCCCAAACAACACTCCCAACTCGTTGATCGAATCCAAAGAATTCCGAATATATACTGAGGCAGTACAGGACCTTGTGTAATTATGTTAACCCAGTGGGCAGCACAATGCTAAATCAGCATTCGTGGCAAGAGGTGATGTCTCAAGGCTAAAGCTTTTGGAGCAGTAAAAGCATAGTACACCCTCAACACCAGGCTCCCTCAATTAATGCCAGCCTACAGAACAAACTTTTATAGCTGTGGCACTAGCAAACCTCAGTGAATACTGAAACGTAATATCATGAAATAAATGTCAAAAATATTTAATTGAAACAGGCAATTGTTGTTTAATGTCAACATTTTTCAACTTTCAACATTACTTACAGGATTTCTCTTGAAAAAGGTGTCAATCTTCTCCTGCTTTTTTCTTTTCTGCATGTTAATAGCACATTGGTGAGCTTGATAGTGGGATGGGTCTGACAGGACTGTGACACTGTTAAATCATGTTTAAACCCGTTTCGTACACAGAAACAATATTTAGGCTTCAAATATGCCCCTTGATGAGCATGTGCTGGTGTGAGGCTAGCTCGTTCCCGCTTCCTCCACAGCTGCGTGACAAAAACAAAAAACACAACAAGAGAGGTGGTACATGAAGCAGAAAAGCCAATCATCAGTCGGCCACACTCAAAGCTTCACGTTTCAAGGACCAACAGGAGCAGGAGGGGAGAGAAGGCAGCAGCAGCGCAGTCACAGAGCGACCAAAGAAACTGAATACAGTTTCTAATAAGGCGTTTGCGCAAAACTGTGGAAAAAAGTGCGAGTGTTGAATTCTTTCACAGGGAAAATCCCCCACAAGTGTGACGCCCATGTCTGTAGCTGATCAGTATCAAATATAGGGTTCATTTACAATTGTCAAGTTGTGCTCTTCTTGCACTTGTTTGTTCATTTGTTTGTAGACTTGTGCAGTGTCCTCAGTCGGATGACCCATGTGAGTATTGAGTCTCGGGAGGAGTGGGAGTAGAGAAACGATTCTCTATTTTTTATATTTTGGACTGCAGTACCCATTGTAAACACTGGGTGTTGCAATTAATTCCTCGAAGTGTTACAATGTTTTATACGCCATTGTTTCCGCTAAAAGCTGTTTCTTTTTTTTTCATATCTAGACCATTGCTTTCTAACACTGAAGTCACCTGATAAAGTACTGAGATATGCCGAAAAAGGTAGGAAAAAGAGGAAACAAACTTCCCGTTACACAAATCTGTATTTAGTTTCTAATCTGTAAAGCAATCGGACAACTCTTGGACAGTTTAGACATTTCTCACGATAAATACTTGAACTGGCTTTGCATTTAAGGCTCAAAAGTGGTAAAAGTTGAGTACCAACGGTTTAAAACATCTTTTATCTCACAAATCACAAAGAATTGCTTGTAAAGTATTATTTTTTAAAAACCCTTTGTCTTGTGGTATCTGAACCAAGGCTTTGGTTTTAAGCATAAAAAACTAGAAGCCTTTTTATAGCAGATGGATCAAATGGAAACCTACAGCTTCATTTCTTATCATGAAAACATAAACTAAAAAGCATGACATGAAGGTAGCGGATCATTAACTAATGAATCTTGGTCCCTCAAAGGGCCTTCCTTCTATGACAACATACCTTCCCACATTTGACAATCCATCCATCCATGGGTGAAAGAAGTTGGGGAATTTTCCCATATTGATCCGAAGTGGCGGGCTCTGTTTTCCTTATCCTTATTCCTCATTTTCTTCTTGTTGGAGCAAAAATTCTATGAGGTGTTTCCCTTGCTCTACCAGTGACAGAGATGGTCCTGTAGCGTCATTAATCCAAATCCTGCTGGATGTACTCATCAACAGCAGATGCTGATGTCCTGCCCAATGTTGTAACCATGCCCCCAGCATCCATGTCTCCTTCCTTTCACCTGTCTGCCTCCCTCAAAGCCACCTCTGCTTTTCTTCTTGGATCCACTCTTTTGGATTCCCCATCTTTCCCTTCAATCCAACGCCCATCTCTGCCGCTTTCCAATACCACTGCGGACTGGCCAGCTCTCCGCTTCCCTCCAAACCAAACTGGGTTTTATTTAATTTGCCTGTATAATAGACGTGAATGAACCCCAGGGTTTTAGGGCTACATGGTTAGAGAAAGAGACAGGGGAGGGAGGGGCAGGCCACTCAGCAATGTGTTTTAAAAGAGAAACAATAAGTACCATTATTTTTGATAAGCTTTCCCTTTATGAAAATTACTTCCAAAGTGTGATGTCCCATTATGGTAGCAGAATAACACTGAACAATGCAGCAGGGTGTGGAAGGGGGGGTAGTCTTATATACCCAGGCTAATATTCAAGGGGGCTTTGCCCAATGTCGACTGGCCCACATTGGGTAACCCTGCAGCACAGTGAGTGGGCCATGGGTTAGGCTCATAATGGGAGGCATTGGGAGGCCTTCAGTTCCTATTGTGGCGTCTGTGTCAACAAAGAGGCCGCTGGGAGTTGGCTGGCATGTGGAATGGAGAGAGAGAAAGAGAGAAAGAGAGAGAGAGAGAGAAGATATAAAAACAGCTGAATGCATCATCTCTCTCTCTCTCTTCTTCTCTTTCTCAACATAATAATGAGTCCTGTAGTGTTGTGGCATCACACAAGATAAATGTCAATAATTAGTGAAGTGACTCCAAGGATGTATCTGTTTCTCAGTATTCCCTAACATAAGCCTCCATAAGCTGCTCGTCATATTAGACCAAATGAGACAATTTGACGTAAGTAAAAATGGACAATGCATCTCTACTTCTTCCTACTGTACAAATATGTAACTAAAACACAAGACACTGACATCTGTATTAATTTATCTATCACTATGAAGAGAGCTATCTGAAATGACAAAAACCACCTTTGGGAAATGTCCACTGTAGCGCACTTTTGAGTTTTTAGTTTCAAGTGCGTCTCATCTGCTGACATGACTGGTACGGTATAACCCATCAACAGTTGATGGGTTGTAATTCATATGTTTTGGTTCACATTTTGTCCATCTAGAGTCAATAAGTGAGACTTGTTATGAAACCCTTAATATGACTTGAAGGGTGAGCTTTAATTGCTTAAATATCCTTTTACTGCTAATACAAACTATCAGTTCCTACAAGTTTTTCATAATCTTACTTTAAAATTGTTCAAAATTTATGAAGATGGCGGCGTCCTGCGCCCTTTGACAATATACCGCTTTATAAAACTTTCATACTGTTGAATTGTAGGGACTTCATAAGGTCTGTATTCAATTTCCGCGAATCAACAGCTGCTCACTTACTTAAATTTATTGTGTGCATGCTAATCCGTCTGATTGTTTTGAGCAATGCACACACATGCACACAACCCCCCCCCCCCCCCCCCCCCCCCACACACACACACACATACACGAATAATGGTTAGTTTGTCAATATCAATGTCTACCCATTCATTCATTCATCTCCACCTGGGAGATGGACATGTCTGTTTACACTAGATTCTATTCCAGAGACAAACACACACACACACCCCACTATTATACTTGTCTCCTGGCTGAGATGAGACAACCCTGAGAAAGCAGGCCAAGCTGAACAAATAGTGGCATCCAAACACACACATGCATTCATATGTAACTAGACACATGCTGAACACCAGCGCCTAAAGCAAACAGGTGTGTGGCTCGGAAATCCACGTAAAAAATGTAACCAGAGAGTGGAGAGCATTGAGCAATAATATGAGAGGCTGCTGGACAGCCTGGGATGCCATTTGTTTACTACAACTAGAAAGGCATCAGCACTTTCCTGTTGGTGCCTATTGTTGGAATGGCAGAGAGATAGAGCACAAGAGAGAAAAGGAGAGAGAGCGACTGATCAGCATAGAAACCCACAGAAAGCCTGACAATTTTAGCTCATGTGTCAGAACTATAAATAAATGTATTCTGGTATTTTAAAGACACAGCATTTTTTTTTTTTTTTAATTTCCATAAATCTTTTAGTTGTTCTGTATCTTTTTTTTTTTTTTGTGGATTGCCCTTTACATTGAATAAAAAACTGTTTCCTCAGTATGGTAAATAAAATTCATTTACATCATTACTACTTCTGAAGAAAATCACGTTTTTTGTTAAATTATCCATATCGTGTTTTTTTTTTTTAATGTACTATGACACACACGGAGACTGAAATAAGCAGTCAACGTCACGACTAAGGATTTCTGCTTTAGTTCTGACAGCCCGGGCATTCTATGTAGAAAATATAAGGAACCAATCCTGAAGACTGGGCAGGGTTGAGATTAACAATATAGAACAAAATTTCCTGGGAATCTGTGTCTAGTTCAAACATGTATGGCTGAATGACTCCAATTCTTAGGCTATGTCCAAAATCACCTCCTACTCCCTT
>KV751369.1:119683-135958 GCA_001698575.1 Mola mola | reverse complement strand
TGAACTCACTGTCCAAATGAAAAAAACTCAAAACGCTTTCAGACATCACTCCATCATTCTTCTGGTGCCGTTAATGACATCATCACTGTTGCACAATTAAATTATATTTGATCAACATTAGCTAGACTGTGGACCAATAAAACCATCAATAATATTGACATTTGTAATTAGGAGATAAACATTAGATAATTTCTAAATACATTTTTGATTACCTTTTTGTGTATTTTTAGGGTATTGAAGTACAGCTTCTTCGTAATTAAACTGTTGTATGTTTTCGACTCCTTTACATTAATTTATATTTATGAATGAATATGAAACTTACCGAATAGAGTGATAAAAGGGAGTTGTTGTCGATCTCTCTCCCCTCGCATGTCTGCAATTTTTCCTTCTGGGCAATGCAGGATGGTCTATATGTGCTGGGTTAGCAACCACCAGTTGTACACTACTTTTCATGATGTATTGTGGGAAACTTAGAGTGCGTATAGGGGTTCATATTTTACACTGTACATACAAACACCACCAGTGAACACCCTATATAATGCACTACATAGGGAATAGGAAGTGATGGACAAAGCCACAGATCCCAACAATGAGGGTGAAGCAAAGGTGTAGGTGTAGCCCTGTAATTTTACAACACAGACATTTTTCAAACTGGCTATTTAACAATGGTACCCTAAAACCAACATATTTTTCTGAAACTAACCTAATACGTCGGTACATGTAGTCTGCAGTATGAAGATTTCTAAATGTATGGCAAAGAACGTCAAGCAATTCTTCCTTGAACAACTGCACTATTTGGATGATGTGGTCTCATAATGTTTCGTTATTTTGTTTTACTTTTTGTTTTTTCACTGCACACTTGGGCATAATTTAGTTTAGTTTTAGTTATTTCTATTTGAAACACTGGTTTTTCCGACTTCGCCTTTCTGCTGCAATTTCCTCAGAGTGATCATTAAAGGACATGATTATCTTGTGTATCCACGTGCAGGCTCCCAGCTAATGACGAGCCCTCCGACTGACCTTCGAACCCTCATCAGAGTAACAAAGAAAGTAGATAGCAGATGTGGGACAAAAACGATGGAGAGGTTGCTTAGGGTGACACGATAAAAGCAGTGACATGAGAGCAATGGAGGTGTCAAGAGCATGACAGGAGGACAATGGGAGGAGCAAGGGGATGCAGTGGGGATGGGGAGGTGCTGATGCTGCTGAATTCAGCTTGGCTTGATTCTCCCATGTGGAAAGTAAAAACCTAAGAAGACAGTTTGGATATTAAATAAAAACAAGATCCCTGTGTAAATTAATAATTCAGCAAGGAGGCGTTCACATGTACCAAATTTAATGACGACACAGCAAATAAGTTGTTCATTTTGTTAAAAATGATTAATTTTAAGGTCCCCCAGTGGTATAAAATGGTGGATACTTGCTTGACTTTGTGGGTGTGATAACCAATCTTGTCCATCCCAACTGGGCATTTCAAACATTAATACCAGGCTTACACAACAGAATAATTGGGAAGGGTCTGGGTCATGTCCTCCCTTCCTGAAAATCTGGGTTTGACATCTTGCCCAAGGACACTTCCACAAACTGACTGCAGGGGTTGGGAATTAAACTACCTCCTCCAATTCGAGGATGACCCGCTTTACCCACTGCCCCCTATATCTGGTACATTCTTTTTTCCAACTGCATCAGAGAGCAAAGATCATTATTTCTGAGTAGTTTAACTAAAATTCATCCAGTATTGAAAATCATTCTATATTGGCATCAATGACGAACAAGATAACTTTAAGCAAGCAATTTACAACATGAATCAAATAACTAGCTCTTCAAAATACATGCAAAAACCATTCACATATTACTGGAGCCTTTGCTTAATTTTTGAAGCTCTTTCTCATTAAGCATTTTCCACAAGAGCTGACTCTGACATCATGTTATTTCTTAGGTGACGATCACCATTTTCAGTATCAAGCCACTTTCACACAACATCCAGGCTGAGATGGTATTGAGATTGACTGGGTGCATGCAGGGTGTAGACCGTTGAGCATGTCAGTCAGTCAAACTGGACAGACGAAATGGACAAGAACAAAAAACGGTCGTGTCAGTCTGTCTTTTTTCCAGCACATAGAACATACATTATCATCTCATCATTGTGCTGTCAGCAGTCTATTCCCTCTGTCAAGCACACACACACACACACACACACACACACACAGTGTTCTACAGAGTAGCACATACTGTCATTGTGCACCGATAAGATGTCCATTATGATTCTTTCAATCTGACAGACAACATCAACTTATTTTCATGAGCATAAAACCACTTGTGCAGGCAAGGTTTGCCTGTTGATTATACATCTGTTGTGGACACACCAAAATTTACACCGTCTGCATTCTTTTTTATGGTGTGGTTGTTGCTTGAGAGCTGTTGTTTTATATAAATTTAATTGACAGTTTTCTAAGCAAAAAATACTAAACCTTTGCCTTGAATATATCACCTCCCACTTTAGGATACATTCTAGCTTTTTAGTCTGACATTTTTTACTGTGTTGGATAATCTGCAGGTATTTGTAAACAGAGTAAATGAGACATTTGTTACCTCTGCCAACTCCGTTAGAAGAAGTTTTGTTTGTGCCTATGTCAGGATATGTACTGTATATCTATATAACATGTGTATGCATATGTACCGATTATCTACATAACTCAAAAAGTGGTGAAAAAATTTGGATGAAATTTGTACACCTTCACTGTGACACGAGGATGAAGTGATTGCTGATGATCTGGATTCTTAATCTTGAGCTGGATTCAAAGATGAGCAATGTATCAAAATCCACTGAATGGATTCAAGGATTAAGGGGAGCGATGGTTTGCAGTTGCTCACTGTCTTGTTGACTTTTGAACAAAGATCCCGTGGTTCAGATTAACACAGATGACCAATTACTTCATTCATTTTTACTGACAAGAAAATTGTCAATATCACCAGCCTCATCCTCAAAGCTTACTTGTCGGTTTGTGCACAAATTGAATTTATTTTGTTTGTATCTGGTACAGACTCTGGAGGATTCAGAATGCAGAGACACAAAGGGAGGTTCTCAGTCAAAACTGTTTTAATCAGAAAATGGGTCAACACCGGGAGAGTAAACTAACAAGCAAAGGTACGGTTTAGGCAAAAAGCAATCTCACTAATCGAGAAACAAACAGGATCAAACACGAGGGACTCACAAGGAAAATAATGCTGGATTGCTCTCTGGTAAAGAAAAGACAATCTGGCACCGTAGGAGTGGAACAAAGGGTTTGAATACACAAAGAAGTGGTAGACAATTAGACAAAGGTGAAACACATTAGGGAGGAGCGACAATCACACACACCTGAGGGAGAAGACTTGACAGGACATGGGAATTAAGATACAAACAAAACATCAAAATAAAACAGGAAACACAGAAAGACCCTAACAGACACTTAACACCACCGGACCCTGACAGTTTGTTGAACAAAAAATGCAGATACTTCTGCCTTATATAGTAGTGAGGGCATCACATTTTGTTTAGCTGCCATTTTAAGGGGCTGGTGAAGGTGTTGAAAAATGTTGAATTTTCATCTGTGCTTTGTGCTGAATGACTGCACATAGCAGATGAAGGGATATAATGTACCTGCTGTTGCACGGTTGCATGGTGTGCAGGCAGAGAGAAAGACAGCAGCTCAGAGAAGTAATGGCGACAGCAGCAGATAAAAAGGACGTAACTATAGCAGTATTTGACTTCATTGTTCATTGTGCGGTCTGTTTTCCTCTCTGTTTTGTTAATTGCGCTCTTTAATTGCATTATCATGCAATTGCCTTCTTCCTTCGGTGGTAAAATCACACCTGACCTGACTGGAAAGTTTGCCACCTGTTGCCTTTCTAGAACTCCTAATATCAGCATAACATTAGTGCATGGAAACACAAATGAATGCACAGCTTCTTTGTATGGTATATCAAAAATTCAATAAAAAATTTGCACTAAATTTTATAGAAAACTCACAATGGCATTTCGCCAACATTCAACCACAGCAGCTACACCACAGGAGGGAAGTAAAGACATCCAGGATGGAAGCCATGTTGACCAAGCTTTGATTTAAAGTGGCTATTTGTAAGACTGAGCCAAAATTTCATTTTAAAATGATCAAAGAAGTGATTAACCACCTATAATTATCCTATACCCCAAATGTCTGCACACTGAATTGCAGATATAGACACTAGAATTAGCATGCTAATCAACTAGCTGGGACTTACTCTTTCTCTTAATGTTGTGTGCCTTGAGAAGTGATAGCGAGTTACTGTGTTCTCCAGTGTGCAACATGAGGGGATGAAGAAGAACCTTCCTTCAGGGGCTTTTTGGTAATGTCGAAATTATAGCCAGCAGTTGTCACAGAAACTAAACAGCTGTCATCGCCCCTTCATCACCATCCCACACATCTGCTCCAGGAAAGAGGCCATTTTGTTTGCGAACAAAGCAAAAGAGGTGATTACAAGGTCCGCCTTCAATGTTGCTCCTAGCGAATGTCCAAGTTGGGAATCTGTCTTCTCAGAGATCTGTCTTCACTGCAGCATTTTGGATCAAGTTCACCCACTTCATGGGTGGAACTCTGTTCTGAGCTGACAGAAGTACAGGACTCCTCTGTCTACTGAGTGAATATGTGCCAGTTTGTCTTTGTTTTATCTTTGTTTCTAACATACTCCTACGTAACTTTCTTTGACTTATTGTGTCTGTCAGTGGGATTCTTTAGCTTTTCAAGACAGAATTTCCACAGTAGTTCCTTTTCTTCCACTCCCACTGGGGATAAACAATCCAATTCCTGTTTTGGTCGCTCAGTGGCAGAGGCAGATGTACTTCCTTTCTGCCATATGTCATACATTTATCGTTTATAAAAGATAATTTATTCAATGCAATGACTATCCCGTCCATGAGAGTGTGTGTGTTTGTGTGTGTGTAGGCTTTGAACCTTGAGACCCTGTCAATGCATCACAAAATGATAATTGTGTGGTGTGTCGATCTGAAAGCCCCTTGATTGTACCTTTTTTTCTTACTTATTTATTAATTTTTTCGTCATATTATTTGCTTAAGGTTTATAGCATTTTATGATTTCATTGTTCGCTTATGTCTCCACAACATCTCCACCTCTGTTCTGTGTTTTACAAACTTTGAAATTAAAAAAAGAGGATGATTTATACCTTTCTCTCTGCCATTCACACACATGCACAAACAAAAATACTTTGTACATATGCAATCCCAGACTGCTGTGCAGGATGTTGAGGGAAGGCGATGGTTATCAGCTGCTGTAGGAAATTAAATGGCGCAGCGGTAATATGCAGATTGATGATAGGGCCCTCTCCCACTCTGTCAAACATGTGTCTACACACAAATGCACACACACACTAATACGGGATGTGATTGTAATGTGTGTTTATCAGTATGTACTGTAAAAGTGTTGACCGTGTCCAGAAGTAGTTGAATGCAGCTCTCCATTTTAACATAATGTGATATTTCAGAAGTTACAGATATACAGTATGTACTCTATAACATTTCTGCATTGTTGAGCTGTGTACGTACACTGCCCGGTGTTCGCAGAACTATGTCCCGTTTACAGGAACGTTTTTGGTGGCCGGACTTGTGGAAAGAGGTTGCAGAATATGTTGCTGCCTGTGCAGTGTGCGCTCAAATTAAGACATCCAACAGACTTCCAATGGGAATTCTCCAGCTGCCTCCTTTGCCACAGCATCCCTTGCCAGACATCTCTTTGGACTTTATTACTAGTTTACCCTCCTCAAACGGTAACAAATTCGTTCTAACTGTTGTACAGCAGTTTTCTTAGATGGTTAAATTTATTCCTCTAACCTAAGTTGCCCTCCTCTAAGGAGACAGCGGAGGTGATGTTGGCAGCATACAAGAAGGCAGCAGATAGGAGGAGACAAACTGCACCTGTCTACCGCCCTGGTCAGAAAGTTTGGCTCTCAACCAGAGATTTGCCCTTACGAACCGAATCACGTCCTCCCGAGCCCACCCCTCATTCCACGTGAGCAAGGTGAAATCCAGTTAAAGAGAGCGCCCTCGTTTCAGTTTCTAAGCCACCTCCTCCTCCTCACATCATCGGTGAACCAGTTTACACTGTCCCAAGTCTGCTGGCTGTCAGGCGTCGGGGATGAGACACGCAGTACTTGCTGGACTGGGAAGGTTATGGTCCTGAAGAGCACTCCTGGGTTTCTTCAAAGGACATCATGGACCCTCAATTAATAAAAGACTTTTTAAAGACTCATCCTTTGAGTTCTGGGTTGCCAGGTGTTGGCCGTACGGGATGGGGGTACTGTCAGGGTCCGACAGTTTTATGTGTCTGTTTGTTAGGGTCAATCTGTGTTTCCCGTTTTATTTTGAAATTCTGTTGTGTCTTATTCCCCATGTCCTGTCAAGTCTTCTTCGCTCATGTGTGATTGCTTCCCCATCCCTAATGTGTTTCACCTGTGTCCAATTGTCTACCCCCTCCTTGTGTATTTAAGTTGTGTGTTCCTTATCTTCTGTTCCAGATTGTCTTTTCTGTTTCCTGAGAGCGGTCCAGCATTGTGTCTTTCGAGGGTATCCTCGTGCATGATCCTGTTTGTCCTACGGTTTCTGAGTTTACCTGTGTCCTAGAATTGTACCTTTGCTTGTTAGTCTGATCTCCTGATGTCGAATCAAATGGCTTTGATTAAGAAACTTTCCATAGTGTCTCTGCAACTGACTCCTCCACAGTCTGTACCTGATATAATGTCACATGAAGTTCTATATAAATCAGGATAATCAATAGCTGAACAATCATCTGATATTCATTTGTATCATCAGGGAAATCATAGATATTATCTCCTATCCTTGGCTAAAAATATGATGTCATTTAGGCTATCTAATGCTGCCTTTCTGAATTCCCGGCATCATTTCTGTTTCTGCAGAACACTGCCCAAGAAATACTAAATAATAAAACATCATTCCATCAATCATTTAAATACTCAATGTTGACAGTGTCAAAGAAGAAGATGGACATTCTGTACACTATAGAATATCAGAATTGTCAAAGTGGGTGATACTTACTTTCCATCAGACAGCAACGATATTTTCCACCTGGCTGCTTGTCAGTGTTGAAGTTATTTGGTCCGTCCATCCATCCATTATCTTCCCCTTATCCAGGATCATGTTGTACAGTGGCAGCAGGCTAAACAGGACACTCCAGATATCCTTCTCCCCACCAAAACATTCTAGCTCCTCCTGTGGGATTCCAAGGCGTTACCCAGGCCAGACGGGATATGAAAACCCTGCGACGACTCCTGGGTCATACACGGTGCCTCTTCCCTACCCTGAGTTGTCCCCGGCTGACTACCCTATTTGTAAGGATGAGGGCAGGCACACTCCTGGAGAAAATGACCTGGGTCACTTGTGACTTTATTCTTTTAGTCAACTCCCGAATGCTTTAATCATCACAACGGTCCGGTGTAACGTCCGCTTTACAGCTGACATAACACCAATCCACCTTTCTATGTCACGCTTTAATTTTCCATTACCTGTAAACAAGACCAAAAGGTTGAGGGGGGAAATTTGCACTCAAATAACAACAACAACAACAATAATAACTCTGATTCTGGGTGTTCCTTGATTTTCAGATTTGTTTTTCATAAAAGTTCTAGTGATTCTTTGTGTGTAGGTAGGCCAATGCAAACAGAAAATACCAGGTGTTCCATCATGTGCACCACTACTCCTGGCTAAGCCTCATATTATGCACACTCGCTGTGCAATACACAGCCAGTATGCAAGTGCCAACAGACAGGAAAAATATTTTGCCGTGACATTTGGAAAGTGATTCACCGCTAAATGCTTTAGCAGCGTGCAGCTAGACACCGCAGAGACTGAGGATTTAAATATTTGTAATCATCAGGCTTTTAAATTCAAACACTTCAGTGATGAGCTTTGTGCCAGATTCAAGTAAATGTCACTTGTCTGGACTTAATAAGCAACTTTCTCTTATTTTAGTTATTTTAGTTATTTTAATTAGACATAGTGGGTATGTCCATAAAACATTTACTTTAAGACCTAAAAAAATTAATTAAAGCAGTCTTCTTCCAATATATTTATATCTAAGTAAGATGTATTTGATTTGAGGGTAAAAAAAATATCTCAATACACACTTGAGGTATCATTCAGAAAGGTTCATTCATTTTGTCACATTCAAGTGACAACAATGTTCCATTGTATATATTATGAAACGAACAAAACTACAGTCTCCGAATAATCATTAAATCTCTTCATTTACAATGTCACGATTCAGCAAATAACTCAGGTTTGTTCTTTGTTTATCTGAAAACATAAAATAAAACATTTTGATTTGTTAAGCATTGCACACCACTGAACGTTAAAGTAAAAACAAAATCAGAGAGCTTAGTTCACTCAAATAACATTTGTCACATTAGATTTTTGAAAAATAGTCTACATTTCGTACACACACCTCATTCAACAAAAATGATGCTCATTGAAAAGATCAGTAATATATCAATATTTCAAATCCTGTTTAAAAGAAAAGAGAATATCCCTCCCACAGGTTTTTTTTTTAATACTTCATAATAATTTAGAGCCAAAATAACTGATAAAACAATAGTAAAACAAAATTACAAAAACTATTATTTGCTGCACAATGTTTATATTAGTATATATTTAGATTATTTATTCAGCTATTCAGTTATTCAGTTATTCAAGATCAGTCTGAAAGAAGAGAATAACTCAAGTTGGGTAACAAAGCTGGGAAAATATATACAAAATATAAAAAAAATGTCAGTAACAACAGAATGTAATAATTCACAAATTGCTTTTAAGTTAAATGTAATTTAATTCAGTGCATTAATTTTTTTCAATGAATACCTGCTCATTTTAAATTTGATCTGAATTTAAAGACATTATTTTAGTGGCAGCACATGTTCCGAAATCTGTATGTACCTTTCAGCAATAATGATGTCACTTTGCATCTGTCCTTACCAGATGAGCTCAGTCTCACAAAGTTTGCAGAGTTTCTGATTACCGCAGATATGTGGCTTTAACTTTAAATGGTACAGCCTTAAATTGCATTTGCAGATGCAGCAACGAAAGGCACAAAAGAATGAAACACCTACTTGATTCATGTTTTTATTCAGTATATTTGTCTCCAGTTGTTTCCTGAAAACCAGTCTGATAGCTGAAAGTGTGAAATAACATCAGCGGCACCTTTGGACTGAGTGAGAAGACTAAAGTGGGAGTAAAGGTGGTTCAGAAGGGCAGCTGTAAGGAGAGGTGAAAAGGAAGCGTGTCTGGGCCACGGTGTTATTCTTACAGAATTGATATACCCTTCAGGTCCCTTTTTTATTCAAACAGCTCACCTCTCAAAATCAGATACTCAGAGCTCTTTTGATGACCACTTTGAGCTAAATGCGTGTTATTACAGGTATTACATGAAATTGCTCGTGTTAGGTGAAGGGGATTATGACGCGTTTGGGTCAATACTTCCTCTGAGTTGTTTGGTGGCTGGAGCTGAGGAGCTGAGGAGCGATTAGGCCTTTGTCTGTCAATCCAACTTCACGGAGGCGGTTATCACACACACTTACATGTGCAAACGCCCACACACACGCGCACCCACACACACACGAAGCCACCATTTCCTGCCATACACATGTAAAAAAACAGCTGTGATTATGGGCCTATGTATATAAGACCCATTTAGTATGTGGAGAGAGTTGCCACCCCCTCCCACTCACAACCCTCTCACTCCCGCACACACACAAAGTTGGCTGAAAAAATGTGACAGGTGATGGAAGGAAAGTGTTGGAAATATGATTGGATAGGCCCAGATGTCAGAAAAGCTATAGGTCTTCACCAGTTACCTGGTTATTACAGTCGGTTCTTTTTTTCCCCCCAAATCTCTCTAAAATCTGACAAAATGAATAGCTTTATGATTATATCTGCTTTGTATTCATGTTTTTTCTTTTTCTCTCTTTTTTAAAAATTATGTTAATGCAGGGTCAAAAGTAAATTAGCATGAGGTCAGTTGCCGGGGTCACTGGGTGAATACATTCAATAATCAAGTTCAAGTATAATGTTGATCTTTATAGGATTTTTTTGCCCGGTTTCTTGAAAGTTTCTTGAATGTTTGGGCTGCTTAGTAGAAGTGACACTCAAACGTCTATGGCAGAGTTACTCCAACTTGCCACTGTGAAACATATAGTAGACTAGTTTAAACTAGTCTACTAGTCTACAGAACTAGTCTACTGATACTTGTGATTTCATGATATATTTCTAAATAGCTTTCTGTGTTATGTTATTAGGTTTGGATTATACTTGAAATTCCACCCTGTCTCAACTGGAGTGAGTAATTTTTATTAATAGATATCTGTTTTTTGCTTCAGTTTTGCTCGATCTGTGTTTGGGTCCTCACTTTCATCCTCACCTATGACAATAGCTATGTATAAATGCACAAAATTTCTCAATCAGATTAAAGATTTGAGGGATTGGAAATTCCAAATCCAATGTTTATATGGACGCTAAATCAAATAATCCGATCATGACGTGCGTATACATGCACTAAGCTTTACTCAGAACAGCAGCATTTTGACATGTGCAGATTTGTTTAATTTCCCTAAAATAAGCACAGAAGAAGAAGTTGTACCTCTGCCTGTGCTGTAAACAAACGCCGATGTGGCTACACTTTTCCCTGCAATTCAAACTCAGCACTCTTAAAGAATAGACCTGTGCCAGGTTATGAAAGGCCTACTTTTGTTTCTACCATTCTCTGTGATCAAGCTACGGACTCAGCAATGCTTAATGCTTCTTCGTTACAGGAGGAAAGGCGAAGGACATGAGCATTCCTCAAAGTTTTGTGTTTCTGTCACGTCACATTGGCATAGGGGACACATGCGCAGTGAGGGTAATTTTACCCCAAACAGGAAGTCGCGATCGGATTAAGTGTGTACATGGTCGTGGTTCAGAATAAGGATCCGCTTAAACCATCCCTTTCGATCGGAATATAATTTCTATCCGAATGAGCCGAATCGAATCTGAATCTTCCAATTAATGTGTTTACATGAAGCATTTTTATACTGATCAGCCTTTTATTCCAAATATTGGTGTCCATGTAAACAAAGCTATTGGCTGATTGATTCCAGTGTTAAAATGTGTCACTGTGCAGTATATAGTTGACTAGTTTAAAAGTCAGAATAGAGCAGTAAGTCCCAGAGATGGGGTAGGACTAAAGTAGCACATTCATAGATCCCCAAAGGTGTAGAATTACATCCAAGCCATTTTTAAAGCCCAAAAGGGATTTTTTTTCATGACAAAAAAAAAAATAAATTATGAAACGGCACTTTTTAAGGACTTATTCAATGGCTGGCGCAAGTCTTTAACTTTGACCCAACAGTGATGGCCAATCAGCTTATCAAGACCCTGGGAATTCTCCTTCTTCACCAAAGGCCACATCTGTCATAGTTAGGGGTTTTTCTTATGGTTTCAGTGTGATTTTTGAATTTCTTGATGGGTTTTGATATACCTTATACTATTATTTTTGGTTCTTCTGTCTGTTGTGGTGTTGGTGAAGAGTTTTGTATGGTGTTTGGTTTCCTGTTTATTAAAAGTGTTCATTGTTAGTGTTTCCTGTTTTATTTTGAAGGTTATGTTCCCTGTGTCTTGACATTTACGTTTCCTCCCTATTTTTCCTTACTCTGTGACTCATTTATTCATCTCCACCTGTGACTTGTTGTCGACCCCACTCTGGTTTCACCAATTATTTCCACCCTCCTTGTGTATTTAACTCAGTGTGCTCCGTTTATTCCTTGTCCCAATCATTGTATGCGCTTAGTGCCGGAGTTTCTGTCCCTTAATTGTTGTTCCTCATGTTTACAAATGTTTATTGTATAATTTGATTTCTGGGCTCTGGACTCTGTTTGGATTTGCTGCCTTTTTCTCTCTCTCTTTTTTTGTTTTTTTTTTTTACAGAAATAGCAGTATTAATGTAATTATTGCCATTTGAAAATACATTTTCCTTATGTTATACATTTCGTTTTTCACTTCTATGACAAAGGTAAGTCTTTTTGTTTGGTATTAATCTGGGATGTTGTTAGGGAGGCTCACAGTAGGGGCTGAGCTTACTGGCTACAGTGAATTCCACTTTTGTGTGGGTTACAAAAAAAAAGAAAAAAAGAAAAAGAAACCCTGAGCCTAATGGGATTGGGTGATAAGAAATTAGCAGCACCAGGTCCTTCTCTTTTGTCTCTATCTGGGAGTTCAATAGCTCAGCCAATCACAGAGCTCAGGGCCTCGGTTGCCCTAGAGACGGGAGAACACAGGCCATGTCTCCATGGTAAACAGGGAAGCTGTTTGCTAAAATTCTTTTGAAACAAACTGCTCACACAAAACTGTTCTGTCTAATAATTATTTTATTTCTTGCAAAACAACTGCAAACAGAAGAGTTTTATTCAGAGCCTAACATGAATATATGAAAGATGAAAGATGAAAACGCTGTGTGCCATGTAAGGGGGGAAATTCCTTAGAATGCTCCATGCCATCGCACAGACAAATTATATACTTTGCAGAGCCTATTCATGATTTATTAGCAGAATTCAAGGAGCCTGTAATTAATGTGCAATCAGTTCATTTTGGTGGTTTTTGCAACACTGGCTGGGTATGAAGGGCTGTTTTTTTTTTTCCCCTTTTGGGAGGTCAACAGGAAGTAAAATTATATTAAAAATTACAGAACAAATTATCACTGCTTACAGAGACATAAACTTATGGGTTATTTAGGTAGTTTCATAGCATTCAACCTTATTATTTGCAATTTTCATATTACAGAGTTGGAAATTATATGTTAGAACCTCGTATAATTTGTTTTGACATTTTATGACATTTCTTACATGTTAAATATGGAAAAGACATCTGTCCCCTTTTTGTTAAAGAAGAATGAAGAAATGCAAAAAGTGATGGATGATTCAGACTTTCACAATT
Source organism: Mola mola (assembly GCA_001698575.1). Taxonomy (NCBI): domain Eukaryota; kingdom Metazoa; phylum Chordata; class Actinopteri; order Tetraodontiformes; family Molidae; genus Mola; species Mola mola. Next base: position 122,955 of record KV751369.1, on the reverse strand, counting down.
TGGGACATCCATTAACTATACAGCAACTTATGTAAAACTTCTACTTTATTTCTATATATATTTCTAATCTAAACAGTCAGAGGATTGTGTCATTTTGATATTTCATTGCTGTGAGGGATTGGGCTCTGATTTCTGTGGTGGTTGCAGCCTGTATTCTTTTTAACTTGGAGGCCACCAAGCTGAGCCGAATAACACAATGACAATAATGGGAGAGAGCGTATGCAGGGCCAATGGATGAGTGAGTGAGAGAAAGGGACAGGAAGAGACAGATGCTCCTTGGTTTGCCATGCTCAGCTCTATGACAAAGTGTAAAACAAGCAAATTACAGAGTGCTGTCACAAAAAGACACCATTTTGTCATCTCAACCTGCCAGTAAGAATTTTCTAAATTACCAGTAGTGCACTGGACGTGCAGCCTATAGCTTATCTGCAATTCCAGCAAAAGGGATACTCTCTCTTAATGATGGTTGGATTGCATTAGTACCTGGAACCAGTGTCAACCATTGATTAAAACCCTTAACATTCATTTGTTTTGTTAAATTCCGTATTTTTTGCGAAATAAGTCCCTTAAATGGCTAAAATAGAATTCCACACCTTTGTGTCATCTACATTATGAGGATCTATGAAAGTGCTACTTCAGTCTGGTACGTCTCTGCTCACTGTTCTGTGTCTCACCTGCAGCCGGAGCAAGCTGGAGCTCACCTGCTCTGTTTTCTGCAGAGTTTTAAACTAGTCTAGTCTAAATTTTTCGAACCAGTCACAGATTCTCAGGTAGAAGAGCAAGAGGCTAGTTGTACAAAATCGCCCACAAGCTGATGCATCATAATGGTGTGTTTTTGCTACGATATTGATTTCTTAGGTTTTCTGCTCTGAAGATCTGGACTTTCAAAATTTGGTTTCTGGAGACTGATTGCAGAATAAAAGCAAAAATAATCAGCCATGGTTCTATCTGCTTATTTCAGGCATGATGTGTGTCATAGCAAAAAAAACCAAACCAACAAAAAAACAGCACGTGTGCATGCTGACGAGGTCATAAATGTGATTTTAATTAGAAGTGGTCTTTAACCCCTTAACGCCAATCGTTGCGAATTTTTATCATACCGCTTGCGTTCAGACTGCAGCAAAGATAGCATCAGCTTGAAAGCAATAATACATTTTTTTTCATTAATAATTGTAAATAAATTCAGGCATCAAGGGATTAACAACAACGCAAATCATGTTCAGTTTTAAATTACAAAACTAAATGTCTCCCATAGAGTGAATAATGCCTAAACTAAATAATGACTATAACTGAGGACAGTAATGTGGACAAAAGCTTGAATTTCTCACAATGAATAGTAACTAATAAAAACTGAATATTGTTGACAGTGCAACATGAGAGAGAGAATGATCACACACGCAGGCAAAAACACACACTCACATCCCTACCGTAATGACATTTAAATGGCTCATTTGAAGATAAAAGGCTTGCTTGCATCAAATGGATCCTTGTTATCATAATGGCAAACAACTAACAAGAAATGAAGCCGCATTAAAAGACATGCCTCATATTTGTGTCCATGAATGACAAAAAGAAAGCAAACAAATAAACAGCGATCTAAACTGTCTAATTACATGGAGACATTGTGTGAATGTTTGTCAAGTTATGCTTCACCAGCAACCAAAAGAAATTGGTGTGCATTGCAACTGGCCCTGCAGCTTTTTAATTTATTTTCTTTAAGCCAGTATAACAAATCCAGATTTGAAAAAGGAGATTTATGAGTATTTTGATTGGAATGCGATTTATATCAACCTAAAGATCATGAATGGGACTTGCAAATGTTTAATTAACACTCATGAGGCCTTTCTGAGACAATCCATTTATACACTTTTTTTCACCTGCACTTTTTTGAAATTATACACAAAATATAAAACTAAAAGTTCAGGTGAAAATGTAAATGAATATTTGCATTTTACCTTTTAAGTATAATGCTACTTATCCAGTGTTTAAGTGTGAGTGACACAGATTTGGAGATATTACTTGTAGATATCTATGTTTGCTCTCTGATACAATGGGAATAGTTTGTTCTTGCCTTGTGGTGACCAGGCTGCCATAAAATACGTCTCTTTCCAGAAACCGTGGCCCAGTATTTCAAGAACTACCAGCCTTTGATTATACCCTTAAAAACTAATTTCTGTTTTGTAAAATTGCAATTTTTTGTAAAATGATTTCATGGCGTAAAAATTGATGTAATTAGATCCCTTTGCCTTTTTTTTTGAAGACTGTCATTGATGGATTGCAGAACAAAAGTAAAAGTCCTCTATGACTTCAGCCTCTCAGCAATTTACACTAAAACAATCCAGATGGATGTATATCATTGCAGGTAAGAGGAAACATAATGACTTTTGATTTTGGGATGACCTTTTTCTGACAGCTTTCCATTTTTGAGCAGGATGGAATAGAGAAATCTGGAGCATTTTGATATCAAACCTCATCAAGCTGAGCTGTTGGAATGTCCATCTACCAACATTTTGTCTTGAATTGAAAGACAGCACAACCCTGACAAGATTAGACTTTTGATGCAGTTTTATTTCCTGTCTCTCAATCAAACTTTAACAAATATTTGATCCACTCCACAGGATTTCATTCTTTTGAAATATGAACTCTGTTGTGGAGATTTACAACAAGTAGAGCAAATGTACCTACATCCACAGCTGACTACCCCACAGAACAATTTTAAAGCTGAGATGCCCACTTTAATTTATATTTAGAATAATTTAATTCATATGGGTGCCTCTCAGACAGGTAGGGAGGGCTTAAACCCATCTAGAACTGTGCAAAAACAAGCAGACATGGGTTTAATTTAATTTCATTGTGTGTGGCAAGGTACATAAAGCATACAAATGAAAAAGCAGCATTGAGTGTTGAGTTTAGACAGATTTGCTTTATGCATTGAGAGAATAGCTAAAAATCCTCTCCTGCTTTTGGTTCCTGACATGCTTCTTCATGCCGTAAATAATATTCAATATATATTTTTGTCATAAATTGTCAAGGGCAAAAGGGTTTTCTGGGTTTTGTATCTGAAGGAAATGCTGACTAATTTGCTGAATGCAAGGTTTGTAAATGAACTTTAGCACAATAATGAAATAGGCCCATCAAACAAAATACTTAAATATTGCTAGAACGGCAAGAAAGATTGTGAAGATTACATCATGAATGTTCAAACTCTTAAAGTTTAAATTCAGAGTAAAAAGATAAAAAAATAAAAAAATATTAATAATACACAATATTTA
>KV751369.1:67746-84013 GCA_001698575.1 Mola mola | reverse complement strand
TCACGCAGACTGATGCCACTTTGCTACAGCAGCATTTAAAGCTGTAATGACAGGCCAGAGAGTGATAAGAGACTCTGAGTGGAGAGGCCACTATAGCTGCTCTCCTCTTCCTGCTAACAACTGTAATTATCCAAACTCCACACTCACTACTATTGATCTCTCCCCCTCCCTCCTCCCCTGGATTGAGTGTGTGCGTGTGTGTGTGTGTGTGTGTGTGTGTGTGTGTGTGTGTGTGTGTGCGTGTGTGTGTGTGCGTCTGATAGGGTGGCGGTAGAGTGCGTCCCCTAAAGCACAAGAGTTGTTCACACCTGCTGCTGCTGAATGTGAAGTGCAGCAACAACGACATGGACAAATACATGACAGCACCAAAACACAAATATTGGTGCTCCATTACTCCCCATAGTGTGTGTGTGTGTGTGTGTGTGTGTGTGTGTGTGTGTGTGTGTGTGTGTGTGCGTGCTCCCATGTCTCACACCTGGTTTGGAGATATGGCTATAGCTTAACAGCAACAATTTAGAGACAATGTTAAGGCAGGGCCGGTTTTAGACTGCTATATTAGGGTGGGTAGAAATAATAGGTGGGCACTTGGGTGGCAGGTAGGCCAGATGTAAGAGAAGCAAACAATTAGCCTTAACATTGCTTGTTCGAATCCCTGACAAAGAACAAGGGAAACAACAACATCAACAAAGAAAAAGATCTGGAGAAATGAATTGGCAGGTAATATATAGAGGGGAGAAGGAACTCTCACACGATGCCGAAGACACACGAATTATCAGGGCGGTCGGATGCAATTGATGCCCCCGCGAAAAACTTCCTTATACTCCTGCAGGTGTTTACACACAGTGGATGAATCTGTTTCCTTTTGACATGTCTTGAGCAACACTGGTTTTGCAGCAAGAATTTAATTTTTCAAACTTGAACCATCTGCCGCAGTGCCAGCAAGCACATCCAGAGAGGCAACCGGGATGGCATCCAGAGAGGCAACCGTTTGGGAAAAATGAGGTCTACATTCTTTTTGCAAAATCTGTTTTCCATTTCCTCAATGGCTCTGTCAAGGATGATGAGCAAAGATCTTTTCATTGAATGGCAGGAAGTGATGGTGGGATCATCCCGGTCTGTACACTTGACAGTGCAACACTTTCATCAAGATGTTTACTCATTACTCTTCTTCTCTTTGGAGGATGTGAATAATCCTCAGCAGTTGCCTGTGGAAGATCTGTCCAGCAGTTATCTTTATGGATCGCTTTTGAGGACTCCAGTGATGCACTGACAAATGCACAGACAGTGCACATATCCACAGACCAAGATTGTAAAAGTGCATTTGCTGGTTTCAAGACACCAAGTATCTGCACAAGACATTTGCTAATCTCAAAGAAGTGATGCCTCTAATTGGAATTAACAAGCCTGATGCTCCCGTGCACAAATCAACTGTGGCATCATCATTGTCCTCTGAGAGCTCTGACAGGATAGTGAGGAGATGATCTTCATTTTCAACATTGCACTATTCAAACAGTTTCAAAAAAAGACCTGCAGCAGTATTATCAGCATCACAGTGGTCATGTTTTCAGATTTCTGATGTTCTATGGAGCCTTGACTCATTCGCAACAGAAACTTAACTACACCACCAATGCTTTTGACATAATAACTTTTTTTTTTTTTTGTTGCTGAGTTTGTCCAACCAGCATACAGTTGATCTTTTCCTCTGTTGCCTCTCTGCATTTAATAAGGGAATTGTATTTCTGAGGTAGTTATTGTTAAAAGTTGGCACAAACATTAAAAAACCTTTAGAAATGTTCTTGTGGGCATACAAATAAACCTAATATAAAATTCTCATTTCTGCTGCTGATATGATGATGTTCAGACGAAGAAGATAACCAACATTCAGACAATGCACAAAGCAACATATCTGTGGTTTAAGTGATGAAACTCTCTAGAAGCAATTGGAATTAGAAAAGGTATTCCGTAGGTATTTGTGTTATATCTCCCTGTTTAAAACTGATCCAGACCCATATTCAAGATCAAAATCAGATCTCTCCCATTTGTTCCTTGACGTAAGACCAATATACACAAAATTTTAATGAAAATCCGTCAAGTTCCTCTTGAGTTTTATCAGTCTTGTAAAGACTCATGCGGTGTGTGTGTGGATAAGTGCCAACAACAGGTTACAGGTACAGTATGATCATAAATCAAACCGCAGGCGTCACTTTTGCATCAGTACCATTGAAGCATTAAAAGACTCGAAACATGAGTAGCCAATGAGCACAAAGTGCAGAAATGATAAGGCAAATCATGTTAATGTTATATGCAGGCGGCCGACACAACAGAAAATAACAGGTTAACAGTGGGTAATTGCTCCATTTGCACCTCATAACATCTTATCTCCAGTCCTCTCTGAAGTATGTACTGTATGCTGGCTGCGTCCTTCAAATGATCCAGGTCTCTCTTAATTGATAACTAGATTAATTGATAATAAAAGTTTAGTCTGGTCCTGCTCTACTGGATAAGTGTCATGAGATGGCTTTTGTTATGAATTAGTGCTATTTGGATAAAACTGTTTCTGTGGAGCTTCTCATTAAACCCAATTTCAGATTAATTTTCAAGGTTTTTAGTTGTAATAATGTTGCATGAAGAGGCTCTATTAATTCCTCTTCTGCGGCAGCAAACACCAGGCATGAAAAGATGTGCCTCATTTCAAATCACATCCACTGTATTGATTTGAGCCATTGCTTATTGGCTGTGGTCTAATTGGTGTGGTGGTTAACGCTAGAGGACAAACTATAGTAAACAGCACTCAGCTCAGCTCTGAGACATTTTAGCTAATCGACTAACATTTAGTGGTAAAAGTCAGCTTAGGTTGGCGAGCAGAGCTTGATGATGGTCGCACAGATGGGAGAGACCCACTTGTTATCAACCTCTACGCCCACCCTCCACCGTCGCCACTGCTAAGAACGTAGATCGGAGTTTTCTGCTTATTACCTCTGCCAAAGAGTCTCTGCTTTTGCAATCATTCGTTTGTTTCTTAAAAATATAACTAAAAAAGTTATGGACAGGGTCCGATGAAGTTCTAACGAGATGTCCAAAGGTGATCTGGATTTTTTCACCATTGCAAGTTAGGATCAATATTTTGATTTGTAATTCCAATTAATGATGCGCAGAAGGGTCTGCCTAATGTTCCTCCCAGTTACACATTTATTTTTATTAAACACATATGTTCAAATTACACCAAATTCAAAACTGCACTTCATTGGTTTCTCAGCAACAGACCTCCCAATTATGAAGTAGATTGGTTGAATGGTTCTCGACATGTGGACAACAGAAAGACAGTCACAGGTTCCTTGATATAGAGTAAGATGCAGTGATTTATCCTGTTGTGCTAAGAATAATGAAGAAATTATACATTTGTGTCCATGTCCATGAATCCTACAAACTGCCATGACACTATGTTGGCGGTCGGGGCAAGAACTTTTTTGGATTTTGGAACGCAGTGACCAATTGAGATGAGGAATCCTTGTGCAGGTGTAATGATGCACTTAAACGCGTCCTTCAAGTTTCAAGACATCCTGGTGTCTGGTGCTATTCAGCAGTGTGGTTTAACCATGTTAAACCTCTAAAATCGTTGAGATAAGAACCCTGACACTGGTATTTTTTATTATCACTAAAGAAAAGAGTAAAAAGAAGATCAAACTGAGGGTTTTTGTCAAACTGTTAGCCCTGTCAAATTCTTTGCACAAGCTAAAATATGATCTATTTGCTAGATCTGTGAAGTGGAGTGACCGCCTACTGCTTTGGTACTTTTCTTTAAAAGGGCATTCGTTCTACCTCTTGATTTTCCTTGCTCTAAGCAGGTTGAAAATATTACTAATCAAACAGCACATTTAGAAATGTGTTTGACCAAAACACAACAACGTTTTAATGCTAGATTTGATGAGGTGCACTAACGACAATAATATGTCATTTTTAAAGGAGATATCTGTACATATAATGTATTTTGTACTTTCAGCTACCCAAAGGTGAAAAATAAAAGTGAAAATGACGGCTTTAAGTGTTGAAATCAGACAAGCTGTCCTTATAAAAGGCAAGGTTAATGGCTGCTGACAGAATCACCTTCAACAGACACCAAGATAACAAGAGGTCTTTTCATGTCATCCCGCACACATATGCTCGTATCTCTGAGCACATAAATACACGCTCGCAGAAGATCGGTGCTGGAGATCCACTTGCCTGCCATAACCGTATGTGGACCATCAAATGGCGCCATTCAGTAAGGTGAAAGATTTACAAGTTATTCCGTGGCCTCGACACCAACACAAAACCCATCTTTTGTTCCCCCGTCACCCGGTCCGGATTTATGACGTCCAATTACAAACATGGATTCTAATTGTGCTCCCCATTAGCCTATCAAATGCTCTATGGGCTGTTCCCTCAAAGGGATAACTGGCCTCTCAGCAGACGCGTAACCAATTTATTGGCCCCCCAAGAAGACTTGAAGAAAGACCTCCCTGGCTCTGCTTTTTGTTTTCCCGGACTGCTTCTCGAGACAGGTAATTAACAGGGAAGGAGTTTGCGGTTAATTTGCGAGATAATTATCTAAATTAAACTGCCTTTTGTCCCACTGGGAGGGGGCTCTATCGCTCTCTCTCGCTTGTCTTCAAGCCACAATCTCTCTCTGTCGTTTGATGAGGGTGGTCAGGGTATTGTGCTGTGGCAGAAACAAAACCAGTAATGACATGTTCCTCTTTCTTTTTGCTTTTGTTTTCCCTGGCTTTGTTTTGCTTTGTTATTTAGTCAGAGGAGGACTAAATGAAGAGGGTGAAGGAGCAGACAGCGCGATACTGAGGAAAACAGACAGTTGGGGAGATAACACACAGAGGGAAAATCAGTTTACTTACAGACTTTACCGGATGACAAAAGAGAACCGCGCCATTAACACTCACGCCATTATCTGATCTCTTATTTATCAGGGGGCTCTGAATAGCAGCGGTTCTAATCAGCGAGCCACAGTTTGTCTCTTAGAAAGAGCTACCTCATGAGATCAGATTACTGGATCTGGAGTGGAAACCCAAAGTTAGTCCGCGGGAATAACATCTAGTGACGACTCAAGTTGATTTCCCCCGTATGGTAGTCCCACAGATTTGCAGTTACTGATTGTGACCCTGTTGAAAAATCTTTCATGGGCAATTCACCTCTAAATCAAAACCACACTGCTTGATGTTTTAGCTTGAATGCTCTTTTTTTTTCTTCCATTTTCCCTTGATTTAAAGTCATCCATGCAAATAATAACAACCCTCTGGCACCACCACCTGTTGCAACTGTGCATTAAAACTGTAACGTAAGTGGACATCAGGATTGGATAGAAGATTAAATTCTTAGAATTCTGGTGCAAAAAGCATGGAAGCCCTTAAAGGGCTGTAGGGGAAACATTTTGTTTTCTCTGTTTTCCAGAGGTCATGAGATAATTACGTCTTTATCAAGAGATAATGGTTGTTTTCCCAATATCAGTATTCCATAAAACAAAGAACGAATGTTGTAGTTTTTTTTTTACGTCAGTATATACAATCCTCCCGGGACGACCTTGTACCACCACAGGTTGTAACTGAGTATTTCACCACGGATCGAAAGCAGACATGATTACGGGGCGAACGAAATGTTCTGCTGGAAAAAGAATGAATGCTCTTGTGGCTGTTATTTCACATTAGTTTAAAAGCATCGTGCAAATAATAGCTGCCCTCAGGAGGTCAGTTTTCAGAGGGTTAAAGTGAACTGAAGGATAAATGCTACATTTTATTGCCTGATAAATGAAGCCTTATGAAGCCTTATGTGGACTATTAAAGATGCATCATATCGACGTTGTCCCAGTAACACAGTGATGACTTTATGGACATCATTCTATGAGTCCTTACTACCGGTTGTTGAGCTCTATAGGTGAGTCTCGATGTATTATAATAGTAATAAAGATATTCTTCAAAAAAAAGCTTTATGTGTTAATATAGATAAATTACTGAACTGGATTGCGGGACACTAAGTGGTCCACTATGGGTGGAAAGGCAGCATTGGCAGGTGTGGCCTTTTACCAGCACATATTTGACAAATTGATTTTTTTTTTGTTTTTTTTTTGGGGCTTTTCGAAATTCAATCAGTTGTAAATTTGCATGAAAATGCCTGGATTTGAAACCCAGCTAGTGTGTGTCTGTGTCTCTGTCCCACTCCTTACCCTCCATCCATCTGGCCTCACTTCCTCTCTCTCTCTCTCTCTCTCTCTAGTGTATGAAGGAGAGATGATCACTCCCTGTCACATCTGTTGGCACGTAGCCATCAAGCTTTGACAGGAAAATAACACTCTTCAGGGAAAATAATACACTCGTTCTGCCGTCGGCGCACCCAGACAACATGCCTTGGCATACGCATGTGTGTGTGTGCGTGCATCTAAAAGCCGCTGCTGTCAACCTGAGTACAAAGGATCACTTTATATGATTAGTATGCATCTCTGAAAAACACACTGAACAAAAAACCCTGCCCCGAATCTTGCTCCACACCAATTAATGGATTAAGAAATTATTTTGAGGCGAGGACTGTTGTGAGACAGCTATGATACGTGGCTGGAGATGCGATTTTTTATTGTGGTTATCGCCAGCTAAAAAAGGCCAAAATGCATTTTTGATCACGCAACAGAAACGTATACACAAGATTTTTGTCTTTATGGAGTGACAAGGCCTAAAAAAACGTCCCCCTGCTCCTTCCTTTAAAAGCAAAGAAAAGGAACATCTAAAAAGGCTGATATTAAGGCAGCTACATTTGGGAATGTTGAGCATTTACTCTTTAGATTCAACCCAGCAACCTTCCAGGTCAATTCAGAAGGTACAGCCATCATCCCAATCATCCCATCACTTTGACACGCTAGTTAATCCAAGACCTCTGTCAACCCCAGCTCTCAGCCCTGTGTTAAACACTGCCTTTATAGATTGTGGAAGAAGCTGAAAATAGGGATTGCAAATCGACTGAGAGGGGGGTCCTCACACCGAGATCGTACTTTGTAAGTGGTGGTGACGGGATTTGCTGTCCATTACTGCACATTTGGATAAGTAATCAGAAGCTAACTAGTGGCTGACCTGTAAGTGGCCTCTTCTGAAGGCGATGCTTTTCTTTCGATAGCAATTATTCGCAGCACCGTTCATGTTAGCAAATGCCAAAAAAAAATAGTGAAAGTTCTCAAAGCCCATTCCCAAACCAGAGGATATCCAAGTTACAAAACAGGAAATGAGAAAATGCTTTAAGGAAGAAAGTCTTTAAAAGTATTCGCTTTGATTTTAAAAACCGCGCAGCAAACAGGGGAAAAGGTCAGATGTGGGAAACAGCCAAGATAAAGCAGATGATGATGCAGATAATGGGTATAAATGCAAAAGTGGCCAATTCTGACAATGAAGTGCAAAATGCAGGAAAGGGAGGATGAATAGGAAACCTTTACTTAATTTTTTTCTGAATCTATGAGACCGTCTCTCATAGCCGACTGGAGATTTTTGGTAAGAGTGACATCTCACTGACCCCCTGGTGGCTGGTTGCAGTATAATTCATATGTCCCTCCTCCTCATCCTCCATTGTTTAAGGTAGGACTTGGGTCAAACCGAAAACTCAAAGCACTCCACAAACTATTTTATCTTAAAGACTCTTGGCCAGAGTAACATTCTTGATATAGTCAGACCTTCGATTACCTTATTAGAAAGCGTTTTATGAGTAAGTGGCTTTATTTTAAAGGGCCATTCCACTGATTTTACACACAAAGTTCAGTGCTACCCAGTTTTGTATTTGAAGTTGTATGTGACATCCGGCAATATAAGATAATATCACCAGAAAGCCTGATGAAAGCCATGCATTATAGATCAATCGGACAGTGTCCCAGGGATCAGTTCTTGATGAGGCTGAGGAGTACACTGTTAAAAAGCATTCGCTGAATATGCAGAAATGCAAATAAAAAGTCAAAAAGCTTAAACTGAATTTGGATAACTGTAGATTTTAAACCCTTACCCTTAAAAAAAAGACACTAATTTCTATCAAAGCAAACAAGCATATAGCTTTGCTTTACTGTACTTGAACCCAGGCTATATTTGTTGGTGCTTCAGAGGCAGAGAGCGGCTGCTCAGCGCTGGAGGCCCTCTCACCACGATCTGTTTGCCAGCTCCCACGTTCGCTGCGTGGAGAATGAATGCAGAGCGCCGGATATCCATCACATTAATGCGGTTTGAGAGCAGCCTGGCACTTTTAAGGCAATTCAGTCCACAGGAAGGCTCTGGTTTCCCACGGATGCCTGCTTTCTCTGCAAATGCCGCGCTTGTGCTTGAAGCTTTTTTTTTTTTTTTTTTAAACTAATTTTAGTGTTGTCGGGTTAGTTGCTGCTGTATTATTGATTCCTGTAGTATAGCTGTCTGTTTCAGCTTTGTTACCGTTGCTCTTACTTTTGTCTGTAAAATATGATTAAAATCTTAATAGAAAGGTCCCAGATTTCTCAACTTAAGTGTTATTTCTAGCTCCTTTGGGCTTGTAAAATTTCACAAAATATGTAACCATATGGAATTTGGTTGGTAGGATTGTTTACCTTGACATGGGTATATAATGCAGCAGCACAGGGCAAGTTCTAACTTCACCACTAGTGTCTGGTAACATGCAGTAGAGTGTGTTTTTGACTCAATAACTGTAAAGATCCTTTTAAAACAATTAATTATGTCTAGTCAGTATTTTTCCCCGACACGATCAGACAATTACCGAAGGGGCTCAGTGTTTTTGAAACAAATTTTATTCCAAAGTAACGTCCACAGCATGGGATAAATACTTAATTCCTTTATTTTATAAATACTTTAAAGGTAAATGGTAATGGTAAAGTTGTATTTCCAGAAAGTTTTCACCCTCAGCAACTAAGAAATAGGGCTATTAACTGCTGCAATTGCCATCAATGAAAGCTGCGTCAATATCAGATTTCTATCACAGGATTATCAAAATATAACTAATAATAATAAAAGACTGAAAAACGTTTACTATTTTCTTTCTCGCTTTCCTGCCTCATAATAAATGCCAAATCTAGATCTACCTCCTCCTGCATTCACATGCAGTTATCCAGAATCTCTGCAAGGTGTGAAAATCAGAGCCGACGCGTCCAGCCATATTTGAGGAGTCACGCTAATGCTGCATCAACAGTTCTTGGCTGTGAGCTCACATAATGGCAGTCTTTATCGCACTCAAGCTTGTTGCTGCCGCACAGTTGATCTAATCATGAAGTACTTGAGTCAAGTTTATGGGCCCTTGTACGTGGTCAACACTGGTTTGTGCACATGTTGAATTTTGCTGTCAAAGTTGAGACATAAGTACAAACTTAGCCATTGACTGTGCAGGCAAATCAGTCATTTTCCTAAATACATGCTTAAAGGCATTGATGGACAACAGTGCAGGACCCCCACAGACAACATGGCCCCATGTTGTCGTGTTCAGTGGTGGGTTCTGACAACCTGGAGAAGAGTTTGAATTCTACAGATTTATACAAATGAAATGTCCAACATTATTTTCTGATGACTACTCGGGGTTTTCTTTTTGAGGAGGCCTGAGGGACAGGAATCAGCAAAAGCTATGCCCTGCAAAGAACTGTGTCTTGTGAGAGACGTCGCTGAAACATGCTGGTAAATTTAAATGTATCAGTATCGCCGTGTGTTAGGTAAATTGTGAGGGTCTAAATTTGCATTCATGTGGCAGAGAAGCGACAACTAACTCAGAAATCAAATGTGACGTCACTGCTACGGAGCCTCCGTTTGTGTGACTGTGCTGCCATCTAGTGGCAAAATGAGGACTTGCAGCGCCTCTTTATCAGCAATCTTTCCTTTCAAGTTTCAATCCAGGGAGATGATTTTACTCAATTTGTTCCATCCATTTCCGTTTGAGTTTCTATTTACCATTTTTATATTTTCCTGTATGATTAAATTATTGTTTTGAAAGTATTTAAATGTATGTTGATCAACTTAACTTGATTAAATGGGAGTTTTCACTTCTGCTCGGTGTGACTGGATTGTTACAGAACCACACATTCACAGATCACATGTATGTCATGATGCATGTGTTTTTAGGAGCACGTGCAACGTGTGTTGCAGATGGAGGGCAGAGAAACTTCACCTGGCTTTTCATCGGTATGGGATGAGGCAACTGAAACTGAATTTACAAACTCAGTGTTGGTGCAACGGCACTCGCTTCACGATGACATCGTCTGCGTGTGTGTCACTGATATAAGCAGAAAAAAAGTAATTTAAACGTCAGTAAGGCTTTGAAAAGGTCCTCTTGAAGATCACACTTGTTGATATCGTTTGCTTCTGTTTTGCCCTTGTCTTTTTTTTCCAACATGTCTATTTATTTTATCTGTAGCTTTTTAAAATTTTTACTGACTGTATGCAGACTCAAAAATGAATTTCGCCACAATTAAGTATATTTTATCATATCGTATCGTATGTTGTGTGGTATGATGCCACAACAGCTAGTGTTTCATGAATAAAGGCAGCTATAGCCAATATTAATGACTGGATAAAGAGGAAAAAGTAGTATAAAGTTTGGTTTTGAGAAGGGTGGAGGCAGCAGAGGAACTGTCACTGCCATGTCCCAACATACATGATGTAGTGTGGAAGCAAGTAGCTGCTCTATATCTTTTTGCAGGGGGTGTGGCCAGAAATGTTTGTTTTTTCACCTCCCGTTATTGTCTCATTAATATCCCTGTTGATTCCAAACAGGCTAAATGCTAAATAGAACTTTCCGACCAAGTCATTTAAATTACTGTGATCTAGGATCCATTTGGGAGCTGTTGAAATGCATTCTGATGCATCCCTGACCAACGTCTGAGGCTTGCACGTCATAAAGCTAAAGAGCTAAACATTTTGTAATAAACAAGGTGTTGCATGACAATTCTATTGGTTGGTCCTCTGGAAGGAGAAAGTTCTGTTGACAGACTTGCCTGCAGCTCTATTGATAGAACTGTTAGGGCCAAGACACACCGAGCAAAAGCACTGAAAATCTGTACTCAACCACAAGTACGGTCACATTAATGACGTACTACGCAATTACAACTAAAAGCACTGGCATTACAATAAAAAGGGCAAAGTTTTTCTGGAAAACTACTCTGAGTATTTATTACTTTTTCACTATAAAAATGTGGAAAGAACAAATACCATCACATCTCTTTAGCTTTGTCGAGCTTTGTGTCTTTTGTGGCAAATAAATTAGCCCCAAAATTGCAAGAGTTGAGAGACTCTGTAACCCATAAAAAAATAAAAAAATGCATCCATAAAAACACACACACGCACACAAACTACAGTTAAACTCTAATCACCAGTGAAAGGCAACTAGATGAAATGTTGCATGACATGATTGCTGGATTATGCATCAATTAAGCATTTTTTCTTTTTTTTTTTTTTAATATTGCAGCTATCTGGAATATTCATATAGGGATAGTGTGATCACCTTACTTCCTACTCCTGTTCTGTGTTACTCACTGGTCAGCTCTCCAAACCTGGCCCTGCTTCGCAGTTCGATGTTTTTTGCACCACTTTCTAGTCTAGTGTTTTACAACAGCACTTTTTCAGCACTCACCCATTCACTGCGTCCAGTGCATCAACTCCCACAAGTAAGGACGACTGCAACTGAAACTGCAACACTTGTAGAAGCACAGAAGAACCGTCATTTCCAGGCCTGCAGCGCCTGGAAACTTATCTGTGATCCGGCCAGTCAAGGCGGTTGGTTACCCACCGAGAGCTGGGTTCTGCTCAGAAGTTTCTGCCTATTTAAAAGGAAGTTTTCCTCATCACTGTGGCGAATGTTGGGTCTCTCTCCATTAATGCCTCCATTAAATGGAGTGAAGCCTGCAAGCTAGTTCAGGCATCGAGCTGCACAGCTACGTTTGCACATTAAAAATGACTCGGTCTCATATACGCTTCTACACCCTCCCAGTTTGGCGGTCTGTTTAAACTGTATACATTTCCCATCTGCTTTTCTGCTGCCTGTCACTGTGTCTGCTGCTCTGCGTGAGTATTGCTCCTGCGCTTTAAGCCCCAGCACCCTGTATAACATAACTATAAAATATAAATATAATATGGTTCAATGACTTTTAGTACCAGCACCACATTCAGTAGAAACAGAAATGGGTGTTCATGACTATGAAAATAGCTAACTGAACTTACTGCACACGAACCCAGGGCATTCTTTCATGGCTATATTGGACAGGTATCTAAAGAATCCACCGTTTTCAAATGCAAATGTCCAATCAACCAAGGATAAAACACTGATACTCAAAGAAAACAAATGCTCAAATGCAAATGCAAACAAATGCTGGGATGAGAATATCCCATCAACATCTGTAGACAGTTTCATGGTGTTGACTGGCGCGCACTCTCTCATCACGACCAGTCAAAGTGCATCTCATGCTGGGCTCATGATTTCATTGCTTTACTTACGTATATTCCAACCCCACATGCTTTAGATACTTAAGTACGTTTATAGTTACGCAATTCTCTTCAGCTTTAACTGAGTCGCTTCTATGACTTTCAATTACTTTTTTGCAACACTGTTGAAAACACCTATCTTTTTGGGTGTTTGACTACTAGAATGATGTGGTATTGATGTCTTGAGGGACTTCTGATGCTGGTATCGTAGTGGAACAACTGTACTTCTACCACAAGCAGCCCTCTGTACATTCTGACTCAAAAGCGTCCGGTGCACAGAAGCAAGATAGCAATTAAATTTCCCCCAAAACATGTCTCGGTAAAACCTAATTCATAGTGTGTATACATACTTTCTAGGAGACAGGGACAGACAGTCCTTTTTCTCTCAAGCAGACCAAAGGGGGACTTAAGTTTAAGCTTGACTTTCCTGAGTCAACTCTGCCTTTGAATTCTTCCTTAACAAAAACCTGAACTCCAGCTGTATAAAGGTTCAATAGCTTCTATCAGAAGCTGAAAATACTTGAAAAATACATAAGAAGGATACCCATGCCTACCTTTAACCATAGGTTTTTTTTTTGTGTAACAAAAACCTGAACTCCAGCTGTATAAAGGTTCAATAGCTACCCATGCCTACCTTTAACCATAGGTTTTTTTTTTTGTTTTTGTTTTGTTACTTTTTTTTGCCTTGAAAATGGTGGGAAAAAAAATGACAAATATCAGTGTTTTGCGTGTATTCGGCTCTTTTTTGTGACTTTCTTCTTCACTGTTATGAGAAGAGAAATGCCGCAAGGCATTTAGTCGGGCATGTGCACAGTACAGCACTTACATCGTGGTGATGGTACCATCATGACAATCCAAATCCGTATTTATGTTAACATCCATCGGCCAAAACGCGCGCGCTCCTTATCCGCAAAGTTCACAAGCTCTGGTCCAGGAGTTTCTGTAACTGACGAAGGTTGTTTCCACACATTCAACAGTCAGACAGCCCTGTTCAGATGTTATACTGCCTTTATATGTAGGAACAGTCCTGCACCATATATAAAATGAAGTCTGGCAAAGTCAGCTGTCATTCTGTTTTTGTCACTCTATGATAAAGGGTTGTCCACACACACAAAGTGTCCTCAACTTTCCTTGAGCCAGAAGAGCAAAATGTCCATGAGTGTCCATGATATTCTATAGAAAAGGGTCAGTGTGCATCGTTCTGGCAGCATTGCGGGTTTGCCGTTACCTCACAACCTGCATCGCTTTCCTCCCCGTGCCTTCTTTTTACTTGCCGTGCTCCACTGTTGAGTAATAAAACCAAAAACCAGAAGAGGCGTGATCGTCTCTCATAATCCACAATCTTTCCAATGAGGGAGGAATCCTCTCCATGGGATTGGAAGTCAGAGACGCGCCGTGCGCACCTGCTGCGGGACCGAGACAAGCCCATCAAAGTTTGGCTTGTTGTGCCGAGCAACAGATGGAGAGAAGAGCGAGAGAGGGGTGAAGGACAGAGAATCGAGTAGTCTAGCATCCTGCTGTCTCCCAGCCATGACGATGAATGGAAAGTCTGCCTCTCTGCCACCTTTTATACTCTCCCTTCCCCTGCTGTCTCCGTTTGGCTTTAACCCTGCCTCTAATGTGTGTGTTTGTATGTGTGTGCGCACGAATACAGACCTTTCAGTGCAGCTGGAATACATTATAACCCCAAACAAAAGGAGCCGGCGTATTGTTTATGAATTACTAGCCTTCCCAAAGCAACAAAGGCCCCCTATTTTCATAGAAAACTCCACTTTCATTTCAGCTGCATTTGATTACCAGCGCAAAGACAATAAAAAAAAAAAAGGCCTCTCTGGTCACAATGTCCCGAAGGGATTCATTCCTACTTGGCTCCATCATTCAGCACCACTGAAAAGGCTTTTTTATTGCTTTCTTTTCAGTAGACGTCAAATGGGCTTTTAGGGAATAAACCTGCGACAAAAAAAATTATTGCTTGGCTATTTAGTACAATAATGGGGCCGGAGAAGGAGAGGAGGCCTGTGCTCTCTTTGTCCTCCCTCTGCCTCTTTTCTTCCGTTTCTTTCTGATATTGGAGAGGGGAAATTGCGGAGGCTAGAGATTAACGGCAAGGTTTTGAAGCGGAAGAAAGAGAAAGAAGAGGGAAGAACAATGCTGTAGGGGGCTAGTCAAACAGAAATCACTAGCTATTGAACACAGTGAAGAGAAAGTAGGGGCTCACAAGAGAGCGTGTGTGAGACCTGTTGGTTCCATGGCCAAAAACAATACAACCCTTGTGACTCACTGTCATTTCATCTACAATGAGGCTGTCGATCGCTAGCATTTGTGTGTCTCTTTCACTGTATTGCAGACCTCTAGGTGTGAAGACTGGCTGGCAGAAATTACACAGCACGCAAATGTTGTCCTTCATGTTAAGCATTTTATCCCTCCAACGTGCGCAGGTGTATTTTCCTACAAGCATCCGAGAAGACGGACTTGATTTGGTGTGGAAAAAGCAGCATTGCGTTTGAAAAACTCAACAGCAGTGTCTTTTTCAAACCCAGTTCTCTTCCAGAGCTGCAACTAACCATTACGGTCATCATCAGTTAACCTGAAGATTGATTTCACGATCAATTATTTACTCTTTACGTTGACAGACAAATAGTGAAAAATGCTCATCACATTTTCAACTCTGACCAGTACCTAAAAACACACAAGTTCCTAGGAAATTGCTCGCAACAAGGTCGGTCGATTTTCTTGAGTGATGATTTCCAGAAAAAAGACATTGCGATAATCTAGATGAATAAACAGCCTTGCGAGTAAAAGGAAACATCAGCATTATGGCTGAATAACTGACCGATTTTAAGTAACAGACACACATTGATCATAAATATAAAACCTGGCAAAAGATATAGGAAGAACTATTATTAATAGCAGGGACAAATACAAATAACACAGCAATCCTTTAATTTTGTTAGATAAAACATTCTGTTAGGATTATCAATTTGTTCCGGGTGTAATTGGGATCCATGACCCTGTAGAGGACAAACAGTGATAGACTGATAGCAGATAGACTGTGGCCACACTGGCCCCTGACCAGCAAACACCATAGTCTTGCTTTAAACACCAATTCTAACTCAGTCTGACCGTGGACTGACCAGACCTGTTAAACAGGCTCATGATCCAATTGAATTTGCAACCTGTCAAGTTGTTTGAGTTATTGATGCCCAATAGACATACGATTTTGCTTTAAATAAGCAAAGACTGGCATGTAAGCAAATAGGAAAATACATTTTTTCTTCAATGAAATAAATGTGAATACACTGACAGTAGAAGATTCTCGTTAATCTTTTGCCTTGCCTCCCTTTTTCATCCTCGATGAATATTTGGCTCGAGACAAAAGGTGAAATAATCAATTATTTGTCTTGCAGGGTGCTGGTGCTGTTGTGAAAAGCGATGACATTTGAGCTTTCTAGACTGCAAATTTATATGCCTTCCATTGTGCAAGGCAGCCAGCCCTGCATCAAAGGCAGTTAAAGGCCTTGTCAATTTCTTAAGGACAACTCCACAAAGGCTCCTTTATTCGCTCTTGTTATGGGAAAAATGCTTTTCACTGGTGTCCTGCTAAAGCCTGTTGGCAATTTGACATTGTGATGTTATTGATTGCATTGATAACAGACGTCTTGCATGGAGACCTTCAAACAATCCAAACCGCTGGCCAACGTGAGACATCTAGACATAATCTTTTTAACATACCAAAAAAAGCAAACACTTCTTCATAGACTTTCTAGACTTTCTAGAATTAAAACATGCATTAGGTGTTTATAGTCTATTAT
>KV751369.1:28230-59709 GCA_001698575.1 Mola mola | reverse complement strand
TTTTAATATTTATATTTTTTAAAATTCATATTACAGCATTACCTACATTTCCTTCATGTAAATATTTAATTTTAACTCAGTCCGTACATAAAACAGTTATTACTTATCCTCTGGACAAATTAAGGTAAAAAATACTGACAGCTAACAAGTTTATAATAGAACTCAACACTTGGCTGTCATATTTCTTTTAATATTTATATTTTTTAAAATTCATATTACAGCATTACCTACATTTCCTTCATGTAAATATTTAATTTTAACTCAGTCCGTACATAAAACAGTTATTACTTATCCTCTGGACAAATTAAGGTAAAAAATACTGACAGCTAACAAGTTTATAATAGAACTCAACACTTGGCTGTCAACAATGCTGTGACCAGATGTATTGCACATACATCTGGATGTGTCATTCTTGAAACTTAGTGAGGATATTCTTGATTTGACAATATCTCATAATCATTCAAGCTATCATTGATTAAAGCAGATTGCTTCCTTAAGCTTTAGATTCCAAATAATCATTTGCATGTTCAAGCGACAAAACAGGCTCAGTAGGACCAAAAAAGCATATTCCTAAAATAATTTGAATAATTACTGTTCAGAAATGTATGTATATCATTAAGCAATAGAGTATATTAACAAAATAGTAAGTTGCAATAGTTTTTACTGTTTTCATCTCATCCTTTAAACAGAGGACTTCACTGACAAGCGCTGGTGAATTTAAGTTTAGTTTAAAATGCAAAGACCAATGGCTCCATAAGGCTTTGTATTTGATATATCAAAAAATGAATTCTAAAAGAATAGCATCACAAAATGGAAATCTTAAGGTACCTTTCATAATCAGTATCAGGATTTAACATTTGAAGCTGAAACACGATTGGTGCAAATGAAATAAATTTCAAGTTTCTGCTTTGAGATCTGTCTGAACTATATAAAAGCATGTGGCATTCTTATTCACACATTATCCAGTTCATAAAATACTGTCCTTGCGATCAAAAAAATGCTATTTTCAATCCAAATAAGCACATGATAGAAAAAAAATGAGCATAGAAAAAGTGATAGGTTGGTCAGTGCTCCAAAGAAGGCGAAGGCGCGTGATAAGAAGTGATGCCATCATGCCTACCAGCTAGTTTGGCTTCACAGCGTTACGGTCACGTGAGATGGCTTTGCTGATGCTGGCAGGAATTTTGCCTCGGTCCAGTTTGGTACACAGGTCACCAGGAAGGTTGAATCAGGTTGGCGAAGACAAGTAAAACAGCAACAAAAAGTGTTGCCAACTTCTGCCCAAACTGGTTTAACAATACTTCATTTTTCATTTGGTCCTTAGAAAAGTCCTTGATGATCAGACGCGTGCTGATCTCAGAGATTAGTCTCATCCCAGGTTGGGTCATTCATGTTCTTCAAAACTCTCCTGACGATCTTGTCCAGTTCTTTCCTTGCTCGCTGCTCCTCCTCCAGCGTCCTCCTCATCCTCTTGTTGTCCTGGTGGAGTGACAAAAAGAAAAGAGGGAATGGATGAAACAGAACAGAGGGAAACAAGTGAAAGAGTGGAGGGACAAAAAAAAAAAAAAAAAAAAAAAAAAAAAAAAAAAAAAAAAAAAAAAAACCCTTACTCCTCAAAGTCACATTCACTCATTCATACAATGGTGGCTGATCTAACTTGCAGCCATATTGTGGTAATAACTATTTTGCCTAGATACACTTTGACACGCTGGCTGCAGGTGTGGGGATTGAACTACCCAATCTACATGAGTGGGTCCTGAGCCACAAACGCCCCATTTGGTAGCTGTTCATAGGAACTAATCTTCCAAATAGATGTTAAGGCAAGTGAAGGAGGTCATCATTAGCCTTATTAAACCAAATAAACCTCTCAGAGAGATACTAGTTACATCAGAAGTGAACAAATAAACAGTTTGGTACATCCTTAATGAAAAGGAATCCAATGACAAAGTCAGAAACAGCAGATGGTCTAGAGGATTACAGAGAACTACAAAGGTAACTGCAGAATTCTTTTCTAGGTGAAGGAAGATCACTTCATAACTTCCAGACAAATCAAGAATACTCTCAATGAGGTAGACATATTGTTGTCAGTCTACAATCAAGACACACCTTCATACACGTAAAGACAAGTGATTTACAGCGAGGTGCAAATAACGAGTCACACCTAATAATAGCACGGCCGATTACAGTTTTCTAAACGTCTAAAAAACGCCTGCCCAGTTTCAGAATCAGATTCTCTGGTCAGATGAAACCGAGATGAACTTGTACCAGAATGCTGGAAGAGAAAAGACTAGAGAAGGAACGGAACAGCTGACACTATCAGAGGAACATGATGGAAGCAGTGTCATGGCATTGGACATATATGGCTGCCAGAGGAACTAAGTGATCTGACGTCCTTAATCATGAACCTGAGTTTGAGCCCTAAAATCTGGAAATCAGAAAAATAAACTGACAATAGTGAAAAGTATGTGTTACTAATACGTATAAGAAACTGCAAACTGACCTGTTTGAGTTCCTGCACTTCATCCTTCAGGCTGTAGACAGTGTCAACCAGACTCCTGCAGGAACAGAGCAGCTCTTTAAGTGTATCTTAATACAGACAGTGAACTACTCTCATACGCTTATATTCGGTTATGTTCTACATTGACACATGGAAACCTTTGCATACATGTTGTGAATCCCTATACTGTATGTATTTTAGCGTTTCTACGCCTTGACTGTTTTTTTTGTTTTGTTTTCTGTTATCGGTATCCAGCATTTTCTATGTTACAGCAACTTGATTCTGCACTCTATATTCTCTGTTCCAGGGACTCATTTACCCCACAGAGGTCATGAAATTATCTGTGTTTAACCATACCTCTCCTTAAGTCCTCTCTCACCTCTCCTCCACAACAGTTTGTCCATTGCTCCTGGTCTCTTCCACGATAATCTTCTCCTCCTCTGGGAACAGCATGTGTACGTCCTTCCTGCTTGAACCTTTTTGAACAGTGACAATAATGTTAACTTAGTATTTCACCGCAATGCACAAACAGGTGAATACATAACATTCATTTGAACAGATAACCTGATGAAGAATTCAAAGAAGAAGACATTACAGACAGAGGCTACATGCTACAACTGAGCAAAAAGCAGAGGATTTTAATTTTTATTAAGAAAGTTAAAAGAGGGATGTATTCTTCCAGTCCAATGATAGATGCTGCTCATAGTTAACTAAGTGTGCACAAACAGATGATTTTGAAGGATCCTATGCCATCTAATTCTGTCTGTAGACTGCAGACTGTACCAATGTGAGGTTCCTCCAAAGGATCTAATGGAGTCCTTTGCAATGTCCAGAAAGAATGCTGCTTGTGTATCTTTGGCAATACCCTCATTTTTTCTGCTTAGAAAATGGTATCAATTGTTATATGACTTGTTTAATATTGGGACTTGGGACATTTTTGATCATGTAATTTTGAACACCCTTTTGTGAGTAATGCTGAATAAACTGTAAGTGAACGTCTGTTGAAAGTAGACACATCCAAGCTTAATTTTCCCCCTGATGTCTAGTAATCCCAGTGGCTGAGTAGCAATAGCCACTGAAACAATAAACAATTAAGTGTAATGAAGCAATAATAACTAGATCATCAGAACTTGGGTTTCACCAATTTATCGGCTTAATATCGGTATCGGCTGATATGTTTGTGGTTGACTGGTTTCGATGTTTTGGTAAATAAGGTGGTATTCAAAGATACCAGTGGCCAATAATAATCTGTTGTGTTGCATTTATGACTCTCTCAGACAAAAATCACATTTGTGACCTTGTTTACATGTCAACGTGGTGTTTTAATGTATTATGATATGCATCTTTTGTCTGAATTGAAATAAAAGAATAATAATCTACATTTTGACTTCAATTTATTTTTCATTAGAATCGTGAACACAAAATTGTGATTTGAATTGAATTGTGGGTTCGGTGTATCATTACATCCCTACAATAAAGAGAATAGCTTTAGTTTTAGGATTCTTTGGAACTTTTGCTAAGCTGCTAAGTCAAAGATAATTCACAAAGTAACTGCATCTTTGCTCCATTTAACTGCATCACTGTATGTGCCATTGCATGGATCACTCTCCTGCTTATGTGCCCACCAACTATACTTTTACTGTATCTATTCACTTGCTTGTTTTACCAAATATAGTCACATATATTGCACTATGGGTTAT
This sequence comes from Mola mola, assembly GCA_001698575.1. Taxonomy (NCBI): domain Eukaryota; kingdom Metazoa; phylum Chordata; class Actinopteri; order Tetraodontiformes; family Molidae; genus Mola; species Mola mola. Next base: position 55,512 of record KV751369.1, on the reverse strand, counting down.
ACTATTATAGGAATGCACATGACTCTTACACCAACATTTGCAAAACAAAGTTGGCAAACATACAGTGGACATAGACATAAAGCACATTAAGGTCTGGGATGATATATACATACATTCCTAGTTGTAAACTAGACAGTTCGCTAGCATGTCAGCAGGTTACGACCCTGATATCTTACGAGAAAATGAGGCTGTCCTGTAACTAGTGGCGGTCCAGATACTTTCATAATCCGAATCTTCTGACTGGTCAGAACAGGGTAGGTTGCCAGGTAGACCAGCCACGGTGAGGCCGGTGTCAGCAAGGACATGGTTATGCATGAGGTCAGTCCCTTGCCAGGCTGTACCATAAAGTAATGGATGGGGTTTGAACAAATGTTGGGTCAAACAATAAAAAAATAAAGGGGTTTATGGGGGATAAATCATATTGTGTTTAAAGGAAAAATGTTTGGCGCAAGTTGAAGAGAGAGGAATGCAGGGAAGACATGGAAAGAGAGAAGAAACACTGTTAGAGCTGACAGCAGAGAAGACACAATGGTTAGTAGTCAGCAAGCAAATCAGTAAGACTAGTAGTGTTTGAGTTTGCGGATATGTGTGTTCACTCACTAGAATTAAGAGTCTGTCGTGTCTTGGCGCTGGTACAGTAGGCCTCGATCACTTTTAATATCTCAGCGTCCTCCTCTAGAACGGCTGTACCTGAGACACAAGGACAGGCCAGGAAGAGATGCTGAGTCAGTCACACTGGCGATGTACAACATGGCAGTACAGACGACAGCTATGGAGGAACCCATACCCCATTTTTCTCCTATTCTAATTTATACTTATGTTTTTTATACGTTTATGTTGCTACTGAAACGAATGAATTTCCCAAATTGGGATCAATAAAGTACCTCTGAATTTGAATCTGAATCTGAAGTGTCACAAGAATAATATTAAATTATTTCCTAAATTAATAGCTAATTCTACAATAAAAATTAGAATTATAAAAAGACTTACAAATTAAATATAATCAATATTGCCATTAATATTAAAGGGATTCACAAACAGGCATTAAATACAGTATTTAAAAGGACATGAAATGAATTCCATCACTAAATACTGGAATTTGAAAGTGTTGTTTGAAAATGCACTCTTAAAAGAGTCATTCAATACAAGATTTGCATATGGATAAGAATAAGTACTTTAATCGTGTATTTACAAGTGCAATTGAGTTTTCCATTTGTAGGCGGCTTTCTTTATCCTATTAAACATTGTATTAACTAAATACTTTAACTTCTCCTTAAAGCCTCTCACATTTACCTTTGAGGTAACACTTCGGGGCTGTGTGGTGAAAATGAGTAAATCTATGTAAATTAGCCGTGGAAGAATCCTTCTGATTGGATGTCACTTGGCAGCTCATATAAAGGCGTGGCCTGTCTTTCTTTAGTAATGCGTTGGGCGCGTTTCACGCATCCCCCGGCCACTGAGCAGGAAATTTCACTGATGTAAGTAATGTACAGTCATATATTCAATCTTTAACAGTGAAAGCCTATCTAAATGGAATAGATATTATTGTGCACCGTAATGCATATATTGAAAAAATGAAAATAAAAACTAAAAGAAAAAAAACAAAACAAACACAAATACATATTGTTAAACAATGAAGCTGACAGATGACAGAAGATATTTAAAGAACATGGCAGTAACCAAAGATTTGCTCCACAAACTTACTTTTCCTGGCTGTGAGGTCCTCTTCTGAAGGTTTCCTCTCTGGCTTCCTCTTGGGGAGCAGCTTCTTCATGTTCTTAGGACTCTTACTCAAATCCTACAAATATGATAGAAATGTAGCTGCAATCCCAATTTCACAGGAAATGCAAATATACAACATGTGAATCTTCATTCCACTAGGATAAGATCTAGGGAATTAATTACTGAAGGAAACAAGTAAAAAACATACTTAGGGATACTTAAGGTTTTTAGTACGCTAAGGTACAGCACCTCCTTCTGGGCGAGAGCAGCTGAGGGCCGGAGTGGAGGTGCTGGGCGAAGGCAGCTCATGCTCCAGGGTTTGGGGGTGCTTGGTGGCTCCAAGGGCCCCCACGTTGGGCTGCTACTATGGGCTATGCCATAAGGTGAAGGATGGGGAAGGGTGTGGTAGGTTTGTCCGGTGCTGACCCCACGAGACTCTGAGAGTCTGGCGGGACTGACATGCTGAGAGGGCAACTGGGGGGAGGTGGGTGAAGTAGAAAACAGAGACAGGCATTTCATTAGAGCAATGGATGAGGGTTATCTGACTTTGATTCTTTAGAAATCCTGCACCCTTACTGTGTGACACACAGGCTGAGGTTTTTGTGAGTGTGTGTGCATGGTCGGAGTATGTGTATGTTTGGTGAGAAGGTCCAGCCAGTCCTGTAGGTCGTGCTGACTGTTACATGCCACCTGCATCTGCTCACAGTGGCCACCTGCATGATGACAACACATACACACATGGTATAAACAACAGGTATAAATGTATAGAAGGTCACACAGAAAAATTTTGATTTTATCCACTTTATTTGGCCACAATTTGTATTTTACAGTAGGCTGGTGATTTTCTACCACAAAGAAAGGTCAAATGTGGCAAAACACCTTCGCCAAGAGCACGGTGTAAAAATCACCGAGTGCACTGTGTTTGAAATATTGCGCCAGGTTCTCTCCTCCTCCATCTACCTCCTGGATCAGCTAACAGCCAGCACTTCCTCATTGTATTTAAGTTTTCTTTAACAAGAAGAGACTAAAATTTTAGCGGAAAAAAGAAAATTCAGAATGATGATATTCTCCCATCTGTCCGTCAGAATGTGAGCGATGTGTTCAGACTGAATGTCAGTGGTAGCATTTTCTTGCTCCGTGTCTGTGTGGGAACGGGGGAGATGTGCTTCAGGATCAACCCATTCACTTTTAGCAGCAGCGCAACAGCCGAATCCACCTCAGTCTGAAGAAACTGCAGCTTCTTAACATTTAAAACACCGCTCGATGCTAACTAGCTTCTTACTGCTGCTGCTTCTTCACTTTGTCTCGCTCATTTTGTTTCACCACACAAGTCATATTATCAGCCTGTGGTTAAAGGAGCCACGCTGTATTATTGTATTAGTGAACAAAGAAAGAGCATGTTATGATGGAAACATAACATATCATAACAACAACCAAATTAAGCAGTGTCTGTACCTTTTATAGGTTCCTAAGACTGTATTAAAGCAGTTGTAAATGTGAATGTGTTTTAATATGAGTCACTTGTGGAAAGGCTTCTATTTTTTTTTTTCTGCGAGCAAGCATATGATATTTTTTGACTCAGACCCTCACAGAATTGGAATTGAAAAGAAGAATCAGAACCGCTAAAATTCAAACGATACACAACCCAACCCTATGAATTCAAAATTCCTCTTGCTATGTTTAAGGGATCTACTTCAAAGATGCAACAGATTTTTCTCATGTGATCCTAAACACATGAGAAAATGAGACAGGTCTTCTTGCTAAAAGAGAGAGATTCTGACCGGATATTTCAAAAGTATTCCTCAGGTTTTCTCTGTCTTCTATTCTGGAGATGAGCATTCCCGACAGTGGCATCCTCCCCTATAGAGACACACAGTGTGTAAATCAGTACCCAAACCAGTGCTTGTTGAAGATGTTGAATGAATGGATCAGTTTCAAACGTCTGTGAAGATTCTCAGTCATCCAGATCATGGTAGTCTTGGTGTTTAAGTAGAAGGCAACTGGACTTCTTGTAGTTCTATTATCCTCTCATCCAAGAGGCTTCTTCAGTTCTAAGTTTCTGGTAGGGAGTCCCCATTGTTCAACCTTGTGGAGGATCATTCAAAATAGGAGAGGGGACAACGGGTACACTGTCCACCCCCCAATCTGTGTGTCACACCTCCACCTCCCATCAGCTGGGTTGTCACTCCCCCTGGTCATCATGTGAATCGCTGGTATCATAGTTCACACCTTGGCTAAGTTTTCTGGGGAGGGATTTCAAAACTGCATTGTATATGGTAGACAGTTGATGTCTAAGGCCTCCTCCTCTGTTAAGTGATGGCTGTTCCAGCTTGACATAGATGGCCTCCTTTACTCCTCTCTCAGACCAGCTATCCTCCCTGTCCAACACAAGCATATTCTCATCCTGAAAGGAGTGTCCTTTCTCCTTTAAGTGTAAGTGGACTGCTGAGTCCTGGCCAGAGGAGCTGGCTCTTCGGTGTTGAGCCATGTGTTTGTGAAGAGGTTGTTTGGTCTCCCCGAAGTAAAAATCTGCACACTCCTCACTGCACTGGACTGCATAAACAACATTGTGAAGTTTGTGTCTGTGAGTTTTGTCTTTAGGGTGAACTAGTTTCTGTCTCAGAGTGTTGAAGGGTCTGAAGTGAACTGGGATGTTATACTTAGAGAAAATTCTCCAAATTTTATTACACCCCTGCCACATAAGGAATAACAACATTGTGGCATTTGTTACTCTCCTCTTCCTGTGTTGTTCCTGGAGCCTTTAGTGGATTTGAGATACGCCCAGTTGGGGTATCCACAGGTTTTTAAAGCTGATAAGTTTATGTTACTTAGTCTTCCCCTCTGTCTTTGTGGGAACATTTTCAGCCCGGTGATGCAGGGTTCTGATAACTCCCAGCTTGTGTTCCAAAGGGGGGTGACAGTTGAAGAGCAGGTACTGGTCTGTGTGAGTAGGTTTCCGGTAGACTTCAATGTTGAGCCCTCCGTCCTTCTCAAGATGTATTGTACAGTCCAGGAGAGGCGCCTATTCTCTTTCATATCCTCCCCTGTGAACTTGATGTTGCTGTATACTGAGTTGAGGTGTGAAAGCTTCTACCTCTTGGGTTTTGATCTTAACCCCGGTGTCGACCACATGTCTGAACCAATGTCTCGGTGTTGTTCCTTGTTGTTCCTTATTGAGATATACTGGAAATCTACACACACAGACCAGTATCCACTCTCCCACCACCCAGTGAAACATAAACTTGGGGTGATCAGAACCCTAAGTCACAGAGCTGAAAATGTCCCCTCAGGTGCAAAAGGGAAAGAAAAAGAACACACACACATCAAGAGAGCACTCAAAACCTGTGGCTACCCTAACTTGGCCTTCATAAAATCAACAAAGAAACCGACAAAACACATTTGAATACCTGACGAAGGAAGGAACAAGCAGAGCAACATTGTTGTCCCAAGTGGCTGTAGTGTCAAAGAACTGAGGGATTTTCTCTTAACACAACATCCTAGTGCACTTCAAACCCAGCAACATCTTCAGAAATAGACGGGTTCATCCTAAGGGCAAAATACCTAAACACAAGCTGAACAATGTTGTGTATGCTGTGCAATGCAGTAAGGAGTGTTCAGACCTGTATATTGGGGAGGCTAAACAAGTGTTCTGCAGGCGCATGGCACAACTCAGAAGAGCAAGCTTATCAGGACAAAATTCAGCTGTTAATTAATTTACATCTGAAGGACAAGGGAGAGTCATTTGAAGACAATAACGTAGACATCCTTGACAGAGAAGACAGATAGTTTGAGAGAGGAATGAAGGAGGCCATCTAAGTCAAAATGGAAAAACCCTCATTAAACAGTCTAAGAGACGAGTTATCAGCCACCTACAAAGCATTCCTGACATCCCTTCCCAGGCATTTTAAACCTCTTTCAAAACTTTCCTCATGACCCTTACGACTCACATGATGCCAGAGCAGGGCAATGACTCATTAATGAGTGAAATCTGGAGTCAGGTGACCATAACAACTCACATGAATGAATCAAAGAATCACACCTAAAAAACAACTCATTAATGAACTACACCTTACTTGTGACTTGCCAACTGCATACACAGAGAGGGTCAACGACTCAGGTGAGCACCTCCAAGGTGTAAATACTGGGGACTCCCCATCAAATATTTAGAACTGAAGAAGCCTCTCGGATGAGAGGTGAAACATTTTCAAAACCAAAAAGAAGTCCAGAAGCCTTCAATTAAAGCACTTAAGAATAGATTAAAATATTTAATCGTGATTAATCGCATGATTGTCCATCATGATTGTCCAATGATCGCACATTTTTTATCTGTTCTAATCATACCGTATACTTAATTCTAATGCTTATTCGACATGCTCAAGAAATATGTTGAAAGCATAACACAGCACTTAAGCCTAACAAGCAACAGTAAATTAGCACATTGACCTATGTCTTCATGACAGTCAGAGCATGGGACTAAATTTCGCACTATAGGTCAAAATAATTTCCTTCGACCATGAGGTAACTGTGATTACTGAGAGATGTCCACTAGTTACCAGTGAGCGCAACCATGTGTGTGTCTCAGCACTTCCTTCACTTTCATACAAGTTATGTGTCTTGGCTACAGTGGTGGCTCTTGAAGGCAATACATACATGCAGCCGTTTGATTCACAATACGAATTATTTTAAGCAGACCTTCTACCTCCACAATGTTAATCTGCCTACAAGCTGAAGCCACCCATTTAGCTACCACTGTTTAGGGTTTGCTGCCTATAGGCTGTCCCGGTGTCTGTGTTGCAAACTATCCAGCGTGGTCTGCCTTTGGCGTGGGGGAGGGAGACTCTCTGCACCCACTGTAGTTTTGGGCATCAATTGTTATTTGAGACTTGATGTACTTTAGTTGCAACTCAATTCAAATTAACAGTAAATTTGAATGACTTTGGTCTTGTTTAGAGAGCATCTGGCGGGGCTTCGAAGCTAAATTTGCTGTTCAAAATAAAATTTTCTTTATTCATTTTTGCGTTTTGAACATTCACCACATTCTCGCTCCATTGCTTCCTGATTTTCCAAACTACAGGTTTTGCTGAGTGTCAAAATGCATGTATTAATGCATGTATTAATCGTGCATCAAAAAAACTCAGTGGCCTTAAAAGGAGTTTGCGTTAACAAATTATTATAGCATTAACTTTGACAGCTCTAATTGAGTATTTTTAAATCTCATGTACCTGATAGATGAATCCACTCATCCTCGAGCTGGCAGAGAGCATTAGCAGAGTGTGAGGAAAGAGGACAAGGTAGCAGTCATTTAACTCCTGGAAAACAAAGAAAGTCTTTTACGTACTCTTTCGTGTCTCAGTGTTCATTAGTCTCACATGCTATTTTGAGGGTGTAAATCAAACTGCATATCAAAACTCTACATCGATCACATGAATATGGAAAAAGATTAAGGTCAGGCATTTCGAGAAAACAGAAAAAATGTTGAGAATAATGTTAAATACAATTTTGCAAATAAAGTCAAAATGTCAAGATGTCAATCTGCTGGACTCTGACAAAAATATCTGTCTGGTTGCCGCGCAAGACAAGCATGTTTTTGAGATGCCTGTTTTCTGTGTGTTTGTCAGAATGCAGCTGCTCCGGGCATCCTCCCTCAATGGATGTGATGAAGTAGTTGCTAGTTGCTAATATTTGCAATTACTTTGGGGTCAAAGTTTGTTCTGTATGCCTCCAGCCACACTACATAGTGACTAAAGCCATCAATACAGCCATTAATGGCAATGCTGTATGGTTTTAGCTTGGGACCTTTGTTGTCTTTATTCCTCGACATTTCGATTTTAATCTCAACACTGTATTTCAACATTATTCTCAACATTTCGTCTTTTTTCTCAACATTTTTACTTTATTCTCAAAGGGCATAATGAAAAAAAAATGTTCATCGCCTCATAATATTTTTCTCAAGCCTGGCCCTAATCCTCCTCTGTATATGAATGAATTGTTGTGGGGGACAAATCACTTGGAGGACGACGGTTAAGTTATTTGAAGGTTGTGATGAGTACCTGACAGTTCTGTGTGTGGACTGTGGCCTGCGACATGTGCAGAATAGGGCCAAGGGTTTTGATGTCCTCTCCTTCCCAGTTTCTGATTGGCTCTGTTAATATTTGCAACTCCAGGTCCTTCTTCTTCCTTACCTCCTGACATTGAGCCTGCACACAGACACACACAAGCATTCAAAGGCACATCCAACCATCCATTCATTTTCTACCACTTATCCTGTTGGCGGGGGGAGGCAATCTCGGCATCTTTGGGCAAAGGCGGGGTCAGCCTGGACAAGTCGCCTGTTCATCGCAGGGCTCACATATACAGACAAACACCCATCCACACTCACATTCACACCTACGGGCAATTTAGAGTGACCAATTAACCTAACCCCCAGTTTGCATGTTTTTGGACTGTGGGAGGAAGCCGGAGTACCCGGAGAGAACCCACGCAGACACAGGGAGAACATGCAACGTGCAAACAACATGCAAACTCCGCACAGAAACGCGGAGTTTGCATGTTCTAATATTCTATCAAAAAAAACAAAAAAAAAACCAGTTACTGTGAGTAATCCTTTCCAATGACAAAAAAAAAAAAAACCCAACAAAAATCTACCACAGTCCATGAGCAATTTGTGTTCTTTTTCTCTCTTTTTAAGAACTATTTTATTCAGTTTCACACACACAGGTGGGAACTTGCAGTTTGTGCTTTTGGTGTTCTAACAATACACTGTCGTGCTTTGTAGATATTAAACATGGACTATGAAACAGAAATATTTGACAGTAGATTAAAAATGTCAACAAGACACATTTCATGTTAGCCACAAGTAATGTAACTAATACATGTGTATGTGTCTTTGCAACTCACTCCAAGGCTTTTAAAGGCCATCATGCAAGCATGGAGATCAGGTCTGTCAGCGTGTTGGTCCTAAGACAAAAGACAAAATGGAAATATATTGCAAAGATTATTGTTGCCGGTATCCTGCATGACAATCCTGTTAGTTATTTGTACAGGTGACAAATAGTGAGACGGATGAATTCGAGCTAACCTCCATGTGCCGCTCGAGTTCTTTCAGCAACGCTTGATACCTGTCCAGTCTAGTGAAAGGTTTACTCAGACTGGTAGTCAGAGACAGAATCCCAGGACTAGACGCCCCCTTTGACTCCATATACTCTCCAAGTTCCTCGCTGCGAAGCACAAATGCAGCGAAACTCAAAAAACATATTCACACACTATTAGAAGGAAGAATTAAGCACGTTCTCAATGTCCAGTTTTAGGAGACATTTTCAATTACCTGTGTTGTGTAAGCACATGGATAGCAGATGGGTGATTTGAGCAGTAGGCCATGTACATAGTCTTTATCTGGGGCATCAAACTCAGGAAGAACCCTCCAATCAACTGCTGGCTCTCTGGGAGTCTGCACACACACACTCATCAAGTTACAATACTACTGCTAGTATTTAATCACAAATAAAGACTACAGTATGAATGGATGATAAGTATGGACCATGGGGGACCCGAATCTGTTTAATGAATGTAGTACACAGGAAAGGTCTAGAGAAAGTAAAATGAGTCTTTAAGATTAAAATTTAAGTGTATTACAGTTAATATAAATTAAAGTATATATAAGTTATGTTATATAATAGGCTCTTCTTCTACACAACTGAAAATGTGACTATCACGTAGTGGTAGTTAAAAAAATAATTAATTTTCATCGACATGATAGTGTGCTGAAACAATTACTGTGTAGGATAAAAATAAAACTATTCAGCAAAGCTAGCAGAATACATGTCCTGCTACTAATTTCTTCAGCTGATTAATTAGCTGACACTATTTGTTCTGTCAGCTGACAGTAAATAAAAAATGTCATGCGAAACTATAGAGCCATCTTCAAACAACTTGTTTTATTAAATGAAATAAGTTCAATTTAGAGTCCCAACACAAAAAAAAAAACAAAAAACAATTAACAACAGTAGATCTTGACCTGCTTTCTATTGATCATTTCTGACCAACGATTTAGCTATGATTCAGCTCTCCCACTACCAAGCTTTTTACAGCAGTTACCTAGGAGCTCCACAGCATGCACTATGCCTGCTTTCACTGTAAAATGGAGAAATTATAGCTACTTTAACAAATGCATTGGACAGCTTCTCATATATTTTATAGTAAACTAGAGGCACTAGCATAGTACAAACTGCCAATGTGCGACAGTACTTTCAAAAGTTCTTGGAGCTGCCCCTTTTGCTTCAAAAATTGAATGCGTTCTTCCTTAGCTCATTTCCCATCTTACTACCAGGTTTTTTTGTTTTCCACCCATTAGAATTTCAGTGAGTTACTAATCTGACCCCATGATTTGATCAGTTTAAAACACTGTCCATCTGTAGCAGACAGAAAGAGAGGGCCGACTGACTTTGTATGCTCCTCCAAGGACTGAACCAACATCTGCTGGAAGGTCGAGATCTCCTCCAGATTTCCCAGAATGTGACTGATGTCAGCACTGCTGATTCTGCAGAACAAGAGATATATTGCACTGCATTTGTATGTATTTGTTACAATACTGGACACACTATACAGAAATATGCTAGTATGTGTCTCACTACTTCTACAATCAGACTACTGAACAAAACAATAAATAAGTGTAAGATATTTCTACTTGTCTGTGGGGTGAAGTGAGCGCAAATACGAGCCCAGGAGACTCTGCAGCTCCCTTGAATATTCACTCTCTGCTTCCAGGATGTTTTGGAGGACCTGGCAGAGACATGACCCACAAACACACACATATAGGCACAAACTGATTTGTAATATTTACAGTGACAGATATATCAAGTAAATGATGGGAAAGGATGATTGACCTTAAAAAATTCCACTACCAGTATACACCAGATAAAAATGCAACACATTATTCATCATTCGTTTTGATTATTGATTAAATGATTGAACAAGCATTTGAAGTTTCAGCTTATCATTGTGAGAAATTGTGCTTTTCTCTGTTTTATGTAACAATGAAGTAAAGCCCTGTCCACTGTAACATATGTTTTCCCTCGTTTAAAAAAAAACCCAATCCTGTCCACACGACCTTCCTTTTAATTTTGATGATGATTTTAAATACAGTATCATACTTTTATGCAACAACAGGCATGCTGCGCCAGCAGGTGACAATACAGTCCACATTGCCAATATGTCAATTGCCAGAGAAGGGCATTCTGTGCAGTAGCCACGTATTCATTTATTTAGAATTATTTTCTACATGTTTTCTAACCTTTGATCAACACCTCTATTGTAAAACCACCCAAGGTGCTATGGAGAAACTGAGAGCAAAAGTTGGTTTATTTGTGTGGACAGATGATGTTAAAATGATACAAAGCATCGCTGTCCTTGATTTTTAAGCACTGGATGGTAGGTTTATAGGTTCAAGAACACAAGAAAATATTTGTTTTGTAAAACATTCGTGTTAGTGTTGACACCGTCTAAATATATTTTAATTTAGGACAAGAGTGGGACAAAACAATACTTTTGAAGATCTCAAATGGCATTTCAAGACTGAGGGGTATTTTTTGAACCAGTCCATAAATGAGATCAACAAAACAAGTGGCAGATTAAGGGATAATGAAAATGCTACATTAGTTGTGTAGTCATAGTGATGACACTTTTACAGGTTGGATCTGATCAGAGCCAGTGACTCACTGTAAAAGAAAGCTTTGTAGTAATGAACTGTTGCATTTTATGCAAGAAACACATGTTGCTGCATGTCTGTTTTGGGCTGAAAATAGTTAATAAAGTAGGAAAAAAAAGTAGTAGAATAAAGTAGTAGGTATATAAGAGGACAAAGAGAGGATGGCAGTGCAGGTATTGGCAACAAAAATATGGTAAAAACACAAAGGTATTCTAAACTCGTAACAAAAGTGAGAGCTTTAATAGAAACACAAAAATGAGCAAAGAAGTCCTGGACATTAAAAAGAAAGAGACTGGCTCAGATGTCCAAACAAAGGCGCACTGACTAGACTGCTGAAGCTTGTTGCATTATTGAAACACAAACACTCACACATACACACATACTGGCACAGACTAACCCAAGGGCAAGGCTGCCCCAGAAACTACTGGGATGGAAGAAATAACCTACATTACATCTAGTGCACCCACACTCACACAGACAACACATGCATGTCTGTGATGCAGGGGTGATCACACAAACTGGATGAATGAGATGAAAAATAATTGACCGTGACAGTCCTGAAAGGCAGACACACATTAAACCCCATGCGCTATCAGTTTAACCTCAATGCTGTATCAGGAAGGACAGAAATAATAAACAAGATTCCATTTTTGTGTAAAAGTGTCTTCACATTTTAAACTATTAGATCTAAATTTGCCATAATCCTTGCACTAAATGCCAAATGCCTAGTCTAACATGTATTTTGAATTAAACTAATGCTAGTAAAATTCAAAGTTCTGCTGGAGGTGAGAACTTCTTTCACATTCCATCATTGCAGGAGGGGAATCAAAGGAAAGACAGTTTTAGCCCACCCATGCATGCAGATACACACGCAAGTATGATGCTCACCACGTTGTAGTAGGTCTTACTAATGATAGTAGTGTCAAACCCTTTTGGGGGGCTTTTAAGCGTCCCAGACTTTGGCTTGTCTGACGTCTTGTCTATAAAGAGAGACAAGGAGAAAGCAATTTAAACATCACATGAACGCAAGGTTTAACAAGTGCCAATAGTTCTGGATTTAACCATTCCTATGCTCCAGCCACCCTCTGATCCTGTGCGGTAGCCTCTTAATCTCTTCAGCCCACAGAAGGTTCTCATTTTACCGCTGGGCTTGTGGTGATCCGTTTGCCTGAAGTCTCCAGCCTGGACTCTGCTCTTTCCTTTTAACTTAAGTCAATGATGAGGTAATAAAGAACCCATTAAATTTTGGTGAAGAAAGGGCCAAATTTAAGAATTATTATTTAAGGGGACTATTGGAACTTGGCAGAGTGCTTTTAGTGTTGGTCTTGGGGCAGAAACAAATGAAAATCTAAAAAACCCACAGAACGCAACCTTTGAAAACACCAAAAATGGCCAAAAATGTTGTCTAGTTGGAAACATGTAAAACTACTTTGCCTAAATATGTTAGGGTGCTTGGGGAATTTAAGGCCTGTGATTCAGCACAAGGTTTAGTCTGAATAACTTATATTATGACAGGCATATGCAGCTTTCAAATCATTACTTTTTGACAAATAACCATCACAAATTCGCTGCAAACCTGTAATTTTACACATCAAACAACACCCACTGGCCTTATGAATCTTCCATTCCACAATGAGAAGTTTGCATTGTCCTTGTTTTCTGCTGTAAGCTTCAAGTCAGGAAGTTCCTAACTATACAGCAGCTCTTCCTGTCTTTGTGTGCTAGAGGAGCTTCCTTCCTCCATTCATGCCTTCCCTCCTCAGAAAGCAACCTACCTACCAACAAATTCAAACAAGATGAAGAGGGCTGCCTCAGTGTCATTACAGTTAGAGAACAGAAAAGCAAATGAACCCATATGATCACCTGTGTTCTCCAATGAAATATATCGTAGTAGAAATTAGGGTTGTGAATAAAATTTTATAACACAAAGCTGAAAAATAAATGTAAGGATTTAAATTTATTATAATTCTTGGGGATTTAATTCATCTCCACACTCCTTTGTATAATATTAACATATTTGGATTATGCACCTTCAAACCTTTAATTAAGTGATTAAAATGCTTCATACCTCATTTGTAGGTGCACTGGTCCTCAGTGTTTTGACGTGAGTCAAAGCAATCGTAACACAACTAAAATTATAGTGAGTCATTATCAGTAAAAACAGACCATCAGAAAGTCTGTTAATTTGTGTTCTGTACCTCAGCTTTGAGGAAGCCTCGCAGACTTCAAGTTCATACTGAAATGTTGGGTCATATTTAGTAGTACTGTACATGTTTAATCGTTAATACAAGACTGTTTAACTACATATTTCTGTGCAATTTTAATTCAAACTGCAATAGTGGCTCATGCAGATTATTTTATTATGCAGTTAATTCTGAACCTAAAAAGCAGTGAGAACAAGAAAAGTTCAACAAAATGAATAGAAATTAAAAAATGTCAGTGAAGTGAATGATGCACAAGCAACATGAGCTGTACCTACCGCTCCCTTTCAGCTCCCGCACATAGTTACTGGGGAACCACCCACTCTTGCCATTGACGGAGCCTTCCCACCAGCCCCCTTCCTCCTGCCGGCTCACACTAATGATGTCACCCTTGGAGAATGAGAGCTCATCCTCATTGGTCTGATTGAAGGTGAAGCGTGCCTTGACCAGCAAATTGCCACACCCACTGCCCTCTGACATGTCCTGTAAAAAAGGTAAAACAGCAAAGACAAAAAGTTGACTGTTGTATTCTTCTCTCACTGAGTATGAAAACAGGACTTTAATATCAGTATATCAATGCCTAGTCAGCATTTATCTGCTGTAATTAGATCTTGAAGTGCATTGTTGTCATGGTAACTCACCAGGCTGCGGTACTGAGGCTGCAGCACTTTAGAGGAGCGAGTGTTCTGATGGTTCAGAGAGTCAAATGACTTGATTCTCAGTGTTGATGAGTGCGGCACACACACACTGTCTTCAGAAACATCTAAATATTTACACAACAGTTCAGTTAACAGCCTAATTAAATAAATCACATTTCTAAAACTCAGTATATATCGTGATAAGATGTAAACAACCGAAGCACATATGACAATAATGTGAATAAAAACAAAAACATAATAAAACAGAATGAAAGCTACAAACGAAAGAAGGTAAAAGTTTTATTTAAAAGTTGTCTATAAAAAACAATGCATAAAAAGACAAAAAAAACCTTACCTTCAGTGGCTTTGTTAAGGGCAACCAAGGAGTTAAGTACTTTGGAGAAGTTCAGTCCCTGTAGGAGGTCGCTCACCTCAAAAACCTGAAGAAGAAAAAGCAAATTGAATATAAAAATACATTTTTTGAAAAGCAACAAAGCCCTGATTTTTTATATTGCATGGTATTAACAAGGACACGATGCTGTCCTCCTGACATGTCCAAGCATGCATATATATCACACGCTGATGGTGCGGTTAACAAGAAGAGAGGGACCTCACTTCCAGTTATGTAATTTAGTTAGTTATGTAAAAAACACTGTAATGAAAATCGTGTCATTGTTCATTTACAATATACTACATCGCGCCTTGTATTAGTACTAGTGATGGCTTTATATTTTGAAAACATACTGCACATCAGCCTAAAAATGAAGAAACACTGTGTTGAGCGGGGGTTTACATCCCTACTGCAGACTGGAGAAGGATTACCTAAAGTCTGAGCTTCCCCTTATAATCTCCCCATCACACACACAGCCATGATCAAAATACCTCTGAAGGCCCCTAATCTCGTGTTTACCACACACTGACTGATTTCTATATTCCCAAGGTGTGAGGGTAGAGCAGTCTGCAATGCAAAAGTTACAACTCAAACATCCCAATTTGGAAAATTTCTATTTAAATGTTAAACAATGCCCGCAAATGGAGTCTAGTTTAAGAATCTGGTTGGGCTAATGTACATTGAAAGATAGATTAGTAGTAAGGGCAGTATGGACCTTACGCATTTTCATCATCTTCAGTGGCACAAGGCAAGAATTTTTATCCACTGCTACACAAGCTGCACCATGTACCAGTGCTCAGGTACCACATTCGCAAATATTCCAGGGATTTAGCTGGCACACATTCCAGTACAATAATTTACAACCCCTATTACAAAAGTATTGGGTTAAGGTGTAAAATATAAATTAAACACAATTTGATAATCTTTCCATATAGTTAGTTGAAAACAGACATTTATTTCATGTGTGACCTTGATGCCAGCACCATGGTTCAAACAATTGAGCATTTGAAACAATCAAGCATTGTTATTAGAAAAAATTTAATGACAAGGGCAATAAAAGAGCAGGACAGTCGTGGAATACTGCAAAAACGTGTGTTGGGAGATTCCACAGACAAACAGGTTCATCGGTAAGATGTTAAACTATCATGACTGGGTATGGAAAGGGGAATCCTCAAATGGTTGTTCACAAGCAAGGATGGCTGCGTCTTCAAATGCAAGCAAGTCTCTACCATGAGATTCTGGGCACAGCATCACAATAATTCTTCCCATTATGTTAATAAGGTTAGTTCAATTTTTAGTTCATTTATTCCATTTTTAGATGAAATATTTGATTAATACTACATATTGACCCTTTTAAAGTAATTGCTTTGACTGGTTAAACAGCTTACCTGATAATAGGATGTGCTTAATTTAACAGCATTTAAAAGACACTCTAACTGCTCAGGATCAGTGTCCCACTTCATTACATTTAACAATAGCAGAAGTCAAATTTATGGCATAGTTGTAGCAATCATGGAGACAAAACTTATCCACATTGCTCTGTAATCTTCCTCTGCTGGAGAGAGTCTGGTTTGTCCTCTGCTTGTCTGGGAGAATTACTTTGTCGATGTCAGTCCTGCTCCTGCTAATGGACGCCTTGGATTGCAGCTACATGGCTGATATTCCTCTAATTGACCTGATTGGGAAAAAAATCCAATGGCTGCTTGGCATGTTGCATTACATCAGTCCACAGGTCAGATTTTTTCTAGGCCACCCCTCTCCTCAATGACTCGGGTTTCCAGACATCAAATCATTCTGGAGTGAAGCCTTGTCATGGAGTAGGTCTACAACCAATAGTCCTGTGTTGCAAAATCTGCTAGCATGTGTTTTTTCCGAGGCTGAGATCCATAGTGGACATGTGTGTGTGTGTCTGGTATCATTTTGTACCACACTATTCATTAGCTTTCTCTTTGCACCCACTGTGGGCCAGAATATGAACTTTAAAGGTTTTCGAGCCAACCCATCCTGCAAAACAGAAATAGCTATTTCCTACAGCTATATCTAATCAGTTAAGAGACGAGCGTTTAGAACATCATAAAACTGAGCTATATAGGGCTGTGCAATATATATAAATATATTTTAAAAAGATTTAAAGTATTGTTCGAATTTCCTCAAATCCTCATGCGCGTCCTCGACCTCTGTAGATGGTTAAGACCGCAAACATGATGTAGCATGTATAAGCACATAGTGACTGTAAAGCCAGCACAAACGAGCATGCTGGAAAACTTTAAGACACATTAAGCTCTCAGAGCAGATATGTGGGTGTACTTTTTAAAAAGGTTTTCAAATAAATTATGGAGTAATGACTTGGATATAACATGCGCTATTTGCAAGCTACAGTAACATGTTCGGGGAAACACAACCAAATTGCAGTACCATCTTATTAAGACACAATGGAAATGAACTGGGAGCATTATAGAAAATTGTGGATAGTACTTGCGACTTTCAGTTGTAAAGATTTTAGCCCACATAGTGTGTTTGAAAGCTTCAGGCATATGGCTGAACAGCCATGCTCTCTGATCGTGAATCTTCAACACAGAATGGATGTAACAGTGCCGAGGAATAATGACGAGGTGAACTTAAGTGTCCAAACATTGCTGACCTTTGCAGGATGGACATCTTTCAAGCACAGCAAGTGCTCAAAACCCAGCCACAGAGACAGATAACATGACAAAAGTTGGAAGACCAGGGCCTCTTCTGTTACAGAGTCTGTTCAGTGTTTACTTACTAATGATAAAGTCATTCAACCTAAATTAACTTAAATATGTCACTCAATACTTAAAATGTAACCTTTCATTGTTAGTGGACATTGGCACACAACTTTGGACTACACTACAGTATGATATTGGTAAGAGTTTATTAAGAGCATACTGACTAGGGACGGATTACTCAAGTGGCGTCAATTTAACTTTAACTACCCACACAACTGCATAGTGCAAATGTGTTGTTATTGGCAACAATAATTCAACTCAGTTAGCGTCACTATGGCAGCCATGAGCATGGAAAGTTATGTCTGGAAATACTTTGACCAAAAATACACAATTTATGATTTTCATTTCATTTTCAGTTTTCAGTGATATGTGGCCTTAAACTTGCACATTAGAAATAACAGTTTGAAGTTTAACTACATGTGTTTTAAGCAAAAGGAGAAACTAGTGGACGGACAGAAAACAGGCAATCTTGCATTACTTTACGTTGGCCCTTTTAGCATACATCATTGTGTTGTGGAAAAGAGTGGAGAAGATTTGCCTTCTAATAACAAAAATGGTGGCTAGTGATATGCCCCCATTAGGTTTTGTGAAAGCAGAAAGCTTACGTGAGCTGATGCTGTTTTTCGAGCTACAGTACAAACCATAGTCACTGTGAACAACAACTATGAGAGTGAAGAAGATGTATGATGAGAACGGGCAAATTTAAAGGGTGATTAGCAACATGTTATTAAGGTGGCTGTTACAACAGACTTATGTGCCGCTCTAACTGACTTTGAGTTTGTAATTTAATATGTTGATTGGGAGATATATGTTAAGCACCATTGCAAAGAGGCCCATACAGTCCACTACCACTGTGACTTTGACAATGGAATGCTACAATAATGTGATTGAAGGGCCTGTTATCATTGCTCAATTAACACATTTGAAAGTGCACCTGTTTTTCCATTGTTGGCTATTTATTTACATAAATGTGAAAGTATTTTGTCATAATGTACTCTTGACAGCTACGAGGGGTCTGCAAGTACTCTTAAATTAATATTACTCTAAATGCCCGTCGCTAATACTATTTTAGTTTGATGTAATTCGTTTACCAATACACCACTTTGATATAATATTATGGCATGTATATGTAAATTAAAAACGTTTGGTCACATAATAAGTCAGGACGATCAGGTGGTAGAGCGGTTGTCCAGTGAGCAGAAGGTTCCTGGTTTGATCCCAGACCCTGCTATTGATATGTCGAAGTGTCCTTGAGCAAAACACTGAACCCCAATATTCATTCAATATTTGTATAATGCTTAACAACGCGTTCATTGTTCAGTGACACTGCAATGCAGAGTGGACGAGTAATTCCTTTATCGATGGTTTTATAACATTTAAATTATAATAGATCTGACAGTTCATGTGAGAAAACTATGATGGTCTATTAATAGATCACCAATATTCACGGATGCATAATTACCATGTAGACAGGACTGGGAATCAAACTATGTTCCTGGCAGTGGCTTATTACTGGTCCACAAGGGGTTATTATGATTAGTTACTATTGCTTTATGTGTTTGATCTGAGGAAAAAAGATTCAAGATTTATATTCAAAAGTGTGATTATAAAGGCACACCTGAATATCAATCTCTCCCCACATTCTGTTTAATTATAAACACCCTTTTCTCGTGACAAGAACAATTGTTGGTGTGTGGTGCAGTGAGTGGGAGTAGCAGGTAAACATTAACAGCAGCCTATAAAAGACGTCACAGTTAAAACAGCGGGATATAGAAGTTTTAGAGATAAATCTAAATATGTTTGGTCTTAACACTGCGTACCCGCGTTAATAAACACATTATTGTAAAATTAACTCACCTCCACTCCGAAAGCCCCGCAGCCTTTAATAAACTCGCTAATGTTCCTTTGACACTCGCTGTCGCTCCTCGGCTCCTGGAAAAACTGGACCCAAAAAAGTAAATAATTGAATTATCTTAAAATACTGATAGGAAGCTGACCAACTAAAGCTGTAAGATAATATACTTGCAGGTTTTCTGCAAGAAAACAACCTTACTCCGGGCGTTATTGCTGCACTTGCCAATTGCTGTTAACCAGCATCAAGCTAGCTAATGATTTCAACTTCCGGCTTTAATTTTGAAAATGAAACTTCGCTTAAAATAAATTAAAATAAGGTAATCGGTAAAGGCCATAATTACCTTTATTTTAAAGCTAGTCATTGGATATGTATTCCAATCTATGTTTATTTTCTTAGTTCTCAGCAATCATTTACATTTCTTCCTAGCCTACTGGAACCCAATTTATATCTGCTAAAGGGGTATTTTACAAGCTCAGTAAATTACGACGCATATATCAAAAGCTACAAATTAAATCCAATATTGTCACCACGATGAACTAGCTGATGAAAAGCTGTTTTTCCACACGAGGTGCAATAATGAGCGCCGCGGCTGACACATTATGCCTTTGTTTTGAAAGGAGAATTAGCTCATTCTGAGTTTGCGGCGGGTGAGTGACAGGGAAGTTGGATAAATCAGAGGATATGACGTTGAAAGGTCCATAGTCCAGTGTGTGCGCGCGCATGAGTGTTGTGCGTGTGCGTGCGTGTAGCGTCCCAACAGTAATTTAATTTGTTATCTATATACAGTATAGTTGTATTGGACTGTGTTATTTGTATCGTATTACAATAATACATTTTGGTCTCAGATGTCAAATATCATCCTCTCTTTATAGCCTTATTTGCATAAATTAATGGGAATGGCAATTAAAAAAAATAATTGCCAATTTTAATCAGTGCGTTTATTAGATGTTCACATCAGGCGTGCGGAATAATTACAAAAAAAAATGAAAAAGAAAAGAGGCCAAGAAGAATGTCACATTGCGGCGGGTGAGTGACAGGGAAGTTGGATAAATCAGAGGATATGACGTTGAAAGGTCCATAGTCCAGTGTGTGCGCGCGCATGAGTGTTGTGCGTGTGCGTGCGTGTAGCGTCCCAACAGTAATTTAATTTGTTATCTATATACAGTATAGTTGTATTGGACTGTGTTATTTGTATCGTATTACAATAATACATTTTGGTCTCAGATGTCAAATATCATCCTCTCTTTATAGCCTTATTTGCATAAATTAATGGGAATGGCAATTAAAAAAAATAATTGCCAATTTTAATCAGTGCGTTTATTAGATGTTCACATCAGGCGTGCGGAATAATTACAAAAAAAAATGAAAAAGAAAAGAGGCCAAGAAGAATGTCACAAAAAAAAAAATCATACTACAACCGCTGTTAATTGTTGATGTTTTTGTTTCGTAAAGCGAAACCTAAAAATTTGTAAGGGAGACATTTTAAAATCCTTGGCGCTCTTATGGTCAGGTGGCTTCTGCTGCTTTCATTTGCCGTGTAAATGAGATATTTTTTTCCTCAATGTAATCCTCCGTCCGCCCTTCCACTTACTTTGTCCACCGTCCCTGGTCTGAGTCGCTCCAGCAACCGGCACAGCACCGCTCCATCCTGCAAAGACGTCTGGAGAAAAGCCTCTGGATCCAAGATGCTTTTCTTTGGAGACTCCAGGACTCCAAGCGTTATGAGCCACGTTACCGTCTGTTCGGCCGTATTCATGGCTGAAAGTGTAATAAAAAGAGCCGCGGTATTCTCCACTGTCCCCTCTGCCCTACTGGAGCGCCCGGAATGAAACAGGAGGCTCAGCCCCGCTTTGATGGGACATCCACACTAACTGGGTAGCTCACACGGGCTTCCCCCCCCCGTCAAATTGCACAAAAAATAGGTTGGTTGTGGAAATGAGAGGTATGGTGCTTCCTTCCTTTAACAGCCTATTGTCCGACACTGCCCTCTCTCTCTCTCTCTCTCTCTCTCTCCGCGGATGTCACACAACTGTAGCAGCACCACACCATCACCGCTGTCAAGAGGCGATGCACTTCCTTTGGCGGCAGTGTACACATTAAAAGCATGCATTCTTTACAACAACACAATAGAATAGAATAGAACCCCTCTAAAAAAATTACATCAGGTTGACTCAGACACAGTGAGGAAAAAATAAAACAAGCTAGAGGTGACAGAGGCACATTCAATATTCTGCATTTATCCTCACACACTGCATGAGCCTTAACACTATGTGAACCACATACATGAACACTTTTGAACGGGCACTGTGCTACAACGATAATTAGTTTTTTAGACGCCATTCATTTGAGTTTTCATGCAAATGTATCTAACTTCCATTTCAGGCCCACTGATTGTTTCAGGCAGCAATGTGCAAGCCTCAAAAACACGGGCCTATTTAGTTTCAAAGTAATTTACATTAGACCTTAGTATTAACCAATAAATCAAATGATTTATTTAACTAACCATTAAATCGAGGGGTTACGTAATCAACAGTGTCAAACTGGGCTGTAGCGCCCTCTCTTGGACACTGTAGTTTATAGCTGATAGCAAAGCTTCCAATTCACAGCAACGACTCCAGTAAATTGTTGCTTTTCCCTCTGGACTTTCATACACTCATTGACAGGGGCCGTACTGACTTTTAGTTTGTACGTACCATCTACCGACTGTAGATACACTAATAATTTACATAAACAACACACTGGCTTTTTTTAAATAAACACAGAAGAAATTCCTCTGCTTCTGATGATATACAAAATAAATGATTGCACACAGATTACTTTTGGAATCCAAATTAAACTTCACGTTAAATTTAGTTAATTTTATTATCAACTCCTACATTGCAGTGGACATAGACTTCTATCTTTAGTCTATTTGTTTTTATTTTATTCAATTTTGCATATTTTGTATGTTGAAAGCGAAGTTATACCAGAGTCCAATTCCTTCTTTGTATGCTCAGACTTGGCTCATAAATCTGATTGTGATTCTGATATTCCTATTTATCTGTTGTTGACATTTTTGTCACTGTTTCACTGTTTCTCAGCGAGGCTGGCATAACGTAGTCAGCATGTGGAACCAGTTTTTGAAGTAATAGACTTTTACTGAAGATTTTTCCTGTTTCTATCTTTTCAAACTGACGTGTTTGTGGAATAACTATGGTTTGGTTCAGCAACACTGCTGCTTTTAATATTTATGAATCCGAGCATCTATAAGATAATATTTTATTGGCAATTTCATTCCTGTTGTTGAGACTGACGTTGAGAATAAAACAATTTGTGTCTGTGTTAAAGCAGCTGCAGCGCCCTCTGCTGTCCGTAAGGAGAAAAAGCTTACGGCACCTGGTATTCCCAGGCGGTCTCCCATCCAAGTACTAACCAGGCCCGACCCTGCTTACATTCCGAGATCGGGCGTGTCCAGGGTGGTATGGCCGTAAGACAGTACTATTGCAACAAACGGGCATTTTAAAGATTCAACAACGTTACACCGTCATATTTTACATTTAGATCATTTGAAAGTAAAGATTGCAAGAAGAGCTCGTGCTGTTCTGTAACCTCGTGCTGCATTTAACTGATGTCGGAAGTGTATCCGGCTTCGTTGGGTCATGAGCTTTGAGGAATATTATGGACACTTCTGGGACATAATCCACATTGTCGATTGTACTGATGCGGCTTTATTTTGACGTCGCAACAATCATAATAACGACTTTCCTGCCTCTCATGTCGGAAAAGCAACCCTCGTATCCAACTTGACGTCTTAACCGCATAAACATGGCGTGCGAAATTCAACGTTAAGAAACTTTCATCCATTCACAAATTGAATGTAAAAATGTCAACACGTGTGATGTAAAATATGGGTTTAATATTAACTTCTGCCAGGTTGCATTGGGAGCTGCTGCTGCACAAATAAACGTTTCCTGTGAGCGTACTGCCGAGCATGTAATTATGGAATTACCAGTGAGTCCTAACGTGAATGAATATGTGCGGAATTATCTATATTTCTTGAAGGACGTCATTACTTCTGACGTGCCACTCCTCGTTAGTATAGTGGTGAGTATCCCCGCCTGTCACGCGGGAGACCGGGGTTCAATTCCCCGACGGGGAGATTAATTTAATCTTCTTTGATCTTTAAGAGGAACTTCTGGGAATAATACTGTAACAATTTAATAACATAGAGGAGATTATAAAGAAAAACATTATATTCAAGACACAAATATAAAATAACTCTAAGTATTCATCTTAAACTTCCCACCTCAGAGCCCCCCCTCCCCTGTCCAAAACAACACCATTACCCATCATGGATGGAGATGTTACAGGCTTTTCAAGAGACATCAGGTGGCTCAATACCAGTCTCTCAAAGGATTTCATAACCATAGAGGTGAGGGCAAGAGGCCTGTAGTCATTTAATCCTGTGATAGAGGGCTTCTTGGGGACTTGGATGATGGTGGAGAACATAAAGACGGATGGCACTTCACACAGCTCCGGAGATAGGTTTAAGAACCGGGTGAAGATGGGCGCCAGCTGGTTAGCACAGATTTTCAAGCAGGAGGGGGACACACCCTCGGGTCCTGGAGCATTCCTGATCTTCTGTCTCTGAAAGAGCCGACACACATCCTCCTCACAGATCTTCAGTGCAGGCGGGGGATCTAAAGGTAGGAGAGTGGAGGTTACAGGGTTTTTAGGTACTCTTTTCATGTGAGTGAGAGGTGTGAACGAGTGCTTCTCGGGGGACACACCCTCGGGTCCTGGAGCATTCCTGATCTTCTGTCTCTGAAAGAGCCGACACACATCCTCCTCACAGATCTTCAGTGCAGGCGGGGGATCTAAAGGTAGGAGAGTGGAGGTTACAGGGTTTTTAGGTACTCTTTTCATGTGAGTGAGAGGTGTGAACGAGTGCTTCTCAAATCTTCAGTAGAAGCCGTTCAAGTTGTCAGCCAGACTGAGGGTCTCAACAGGGTGGGGGGACGGTCTCCTGTGATTGGTGATGTTTTCTAGCTTCTCACTGTAGCTCCCCTTAGCTACCCTGATCTCCTTAGTCAGCATGTGTCTGGTCTGCTTTCACAGGGCCCGATCCCCACCTCTGAATGCCTCCTCCTTGGACTGGCGCAGCATCCTGAGATTCGGACAAACAGCAGGGGCGCTGCTGTTTCTTCGACAGTGACAGAAGCTTGGAAGGAACAGTTATCAAAAGCGTAATAAGCTGCTATTTAAACGTACAAGAAAAAAAAAAAAAAACGGCATTAAACTATTTAATCACAATTAATAAAGAATGTATGGTCTGTCTGCAGGCCTCAGCAAATGACATTTAAGGGAAGACCCACAGTGAAGTGAGAAATCATATTATTTTTTTTATATGTTGTAGACTGGAGAAAGAGAATATATATTATTAAAGTTCCGTTTACAACAGGGATTGTATGTTACCACATTTCAAAGTGAATTTATTTACTGAATAAAAACAATAAGATGAAGAAAAATGAAAAACACAATAAATTATTCCACACAGATTATCCCAGCGGCGCCAAGACAAGCCACTTGGAACCCAAATGAAACTTCACGTTAAATTCACTTAATTTTATTATCAACTCCTACATTGCAGTGGACATAGACTTCTATCTTTAGTCTTTTTATTTTTATTTTATTCAATTTTGCATATTTTGTATATTGAAAGCCAAGTTATACCGGAGTCCAATTCCTTGTTTGTATGCACAAACTTGGCCCATAAATCTGATTGTGATTTAATATTCCTATTCATCTGTTGTTGACATTTCTTGTCTCTGTTTCAATGTTTCTCAGAGAGGCTGGCATAACGTAGTCAGCATGTGCGACCAGTTTTTGAAGTGTTAGACTTTGATTGAAGATTTTTCCTGTTTCTCTCTTTTCAAACTGACGTGTTTGTGGAATAATTACGGTTTGATTTAGCAACACTGCTGCTTTTAATGTTTATGAATGCAAGGATCTATAAAATAATATTTTATTGGCAATTTCATTCCTGTTGTTGGGAATAAAACAATTTGTGTCTGTGTTAAAGCAGCTGCAGCGCCCTCTGCTGTCCGTAAGGAGAAAAAGTTTACTGCACCTGTTATTTCCAGGCGGTCTCCCATCCAAGTACTAACCAGGCCCGATCCTGCTTAGCTTCCGAGATCTGACGAGATCGGGCGTGTTCAGGATGGTATGGCCGTAAGCCAACGCTATTGCAACAAACGGGCATTTTAAAGATTCAACAACGTTACACCGCCATATTTTACATTTAGATCATTTGAAAGTAAAGACTGCAAGAAGAGCTCGTGCTGTTCTGTAACCTCGTGCTGCATTTAACTGATGTCGGAAGTGTATCCGGCTTCGTTGGGTCATGAGCTTTGAGGAATATTATGGACACTTCTGGGACATAATCCACATTGTCGATTGTACTGATGCGGCTTTATTTTGACGTCGCAACAATCATAATAACGACTTTCCTGCCTCTAATGTCGGAAAAGCAACCTTCGTATCCGACTTGACCATAACCGCAGGCCGTAAGCCAACGCTATTGCAACAAACGGGCATTTTAAAGATTCAACAACGTTACACCGTCATATTTGAGCTAGATTAGTTACATACGTAATATTTTAGCATGAAAATGCAACTTTTCTTCGTCGAGGTGTCCCGAAATCAGTCGAACGTCTTTTGTGAAGAAGATTCTTGTTACAGTCCTCGTGTTGCTTTCAAATGATCTCCGTGTAAAAATAAGATTGGACGATGTCGTAGCATCTTTAAAAGGCCCGTTTGTTGCTACAGCTGTCCCTTACAGCCGTACCACCCTGAGCACGCCCGATCTCGTCTGATCTCGGAAGCGGAGCAGGGTCGAGCCTGGTTAGTACTTGAATGGGAGACCGCCTGGGAATACCAGGTGCTGTAAGCTTTTCTTCCCCTCACACAAACAGCAGGGGGCGCTGCAGTTGCTTCAACATCGACAGAAGCTTGGAAGGAACAGTTATCAAAAGTTTAATAAGCTGCTATTTAAACGTACAAAACAAAACGGTATTGAACTATTTAATCACAATAAATAAAGAATGTATCGTCTGTTTGCAGGCCTCAGCAAACGACATTTTAGTGAAGATCCACAGTGAAGTGAGAAATCATATTATTTATTTATAGATGTAGACAGGAGAAAGAGAATATATATTATTAAAGTTCCATTTACAACAGGGATTGTATGTTACCACATTTCAAAGTGATTTTATTTACTGAAGAAAAACAATAAGGCTGACAAATGAAGGAATACATCCTTCTAGGTTAAGTTCAGCATTACTGTGCCTCAGAGGAGTTGAAAAGTGGCTCCGTCCACCTCAGTCAGTAATTTAATACACCACCCTGCAGGAACGACCTGATGTTACTCGATAAACTGTTCAAATACACTTTTATTTAAAAAAGTTAAAGTAATTGTCACTGACAATCTACAGTGCTGTGAAACAGTATCGGCCCCATTCCTGATTTCTACATTTTTTTGCACATTTAGTTTCGTTTCGTTTCGTTTTCTGCCGCTTATCCAGGTCCGGGTCGCGGGGGCAACAGCCTGAGCAGGGACATCCAGATGCTCCTCTCCCCAGCCACGTCCACCAACTCCTCCGGAGGGACACCAAGACGTTCCCGAGCCAGCCGAGAGATATAATCTCTCCAGCGTGTCCTTGGTCTGGCCCGGGGTCTCCTCCCCAGGGAGATGTCCAGGAGGCATCCTGACCAGATGCCCGAACCACCTCAACTGGCTCCTCTCAACGCGGAGGAGCAGTGGCTCTACTCTGAGCTCCTCCCGGATGTCCGAGCTCCTCACCCTATCTCTAAGGCTGAGCCCAGCCACCCTGCGAAGGAAGCTCATTTCGGCCGCTTGTATTCGCGATCTCATTCTTTCGGTCACTACCCAGAGCTCATGACCATAGGTGAGAGTTGGGACGTAGATTGACCTGTAAATTGAAACCTTTGCCTTCTGGCTCAGCTCCCTCTCCACCACAACGG
>KV751369.1:0-23443 GCA_001698575.1 Mola mola | reverse complement strand
AAAAGAGGAAATCAACATTCGATTATTTTTTTTAAAGGTCAGAGCTGGCGCGCTCATTGAAAATTCTGGAAATGGAAATGAAATGGGCTATGCCCCTTTAGCTCAGTTGGCAGATTGTGGTTTGGTGGAGCCAATGCATGTGAGGAGGTGTGACATAGCAGTTTCATCAGTCATCTCAGTTTTTTTCTTTCAGCTGTGCTTCAACTTCCTCATTTGCCCATAAGCACCATTTCCTCTTTCGCGTACTCATGAGTTTCATCTAAAAGACGCAGGTTCCGAGAAGTCTGCAAAGGACAATATAATCGGCACCTAACCTCGTTGGAATCATTTACTTGGCAATACATTTTTTTTGTTCTGGGCCGTGGAGCTGCAGGACTGGTGAGTAGAGAGGGATCGTAGCAGAAGTTGAATCTTCCTGACTAATGAAGGCAAAACACATCCAGTATGGTGATATAATGACTATTTTGTCCAACTTCTGTCTGTTTCCAGAAATGCTGCATGAACAAACATGGGTATATGACGTGACTGAATGTGTATTAGAGAGAATGGGGAGCGTAAAATGGTGTACCTAGGTGTGACAGCAAAGTCTAATTATTAGCAATAGCATACAGTGCATTTGTTTGTGTTTCGTGTGTGTGAGTGATGTCGGGAGACAACAGCACCCTGTCCTGGAGGAGCATGTCGCCAAACAGCCAGTCAGATTCCTCCAATGTGCCTCCCACAAAACATGTCACCAGGGAGAGCAGCTTCCCGGTGAAGATCATCAAAGTGTGTTTCCTTAGCAACAGCTCCAACCTGGGCAAGAACTTCAAACTAGTCCGCTGTGAGGAGGACTGGACTATCAGGGTATACTCTACAACACTACTGCACTCTAAGCAAATCTACTCTAAATGGCTTTTCTCTGATCTACTGTAGTCTACTGTACTGTGAAATACTTTTACTTTCAACACTGACAGTATATGGTGCTCCTCAAACGTGTACTGGACCATTTACCTCTAAAATCTATGCAATGCAACAGCATAGCCTGGAGTAGAATGGTGCGTACGTTAAAACACTAGTGTGTTTTCGACTCATTTACTGTAAAGACACTGTAAAAAAACGGATATTTGTTCAGACCGTGTTTTACCTACCTTTCTCTGCGGCCTGTTGCTGATGGTGCACCCCAGACACGACCATTCAATTGCTTATTAAAGACAAACTGTTTTGTGTGCTAAACCTCATAAAACATCGCCCTTTCAGCAAATAACAGCCCATACCTGGACAGCACCTGGAATCTGCTAATTCCAATAGATTAGTGGTTAAAAAGAAATGAAGAAATAAAATTTAGAGTTTAGATCACAAATCTGGTCACCTGCTCGCAGCTGGCTCTGTGTCTGATCTATGCATCATTTAGATTAAGAAAAATTCAATCAAACAAGACAGTCAGAGCCTTTCAATTGACCTTACTGAAATACCGAATCAGTCACACTCTATAAAAGATGCATCAGTTTATTAAGAAAATCAGGACGATAATATTATTTTTTTATTATTATTTTACCCCTTTGATGGGGATAGTTTGCTCTAATTGTTTATACTATGGTGCTTCAACTATTTATAAAGTTGTAAGACAAATCTTGAAAAGTGCTCCCAATCTCCCAATGGTGAAGAATCTTTTAAAGATATAAGAATGAAGATCTGAACATGGATCCATATAAGTCAGAGAGACAGGTGTGATTGCAATTCCCTCTTGTAGACACTAGGCAGTACAGGAAATCTTCAATTTGTATCAGTGAGCAGTAATTTTGGAAAGGCACTTTTGAGTTTCCATGATAAATAAGTGCAGGTGTCTCTCCCACGCTTTTTGGAGGTTGCTGAACCTTTGAACATTGTAGATGCTGACTGAATCTGTAATCTCACGACAAGATGCACAGCTAAAAACTATCAATTTCACAAGCGTTTCCAGGTGACGTGCTCATGTTTTTTTCTTTTTTTTTTTTCTCAGTTTCTCCTGCAGGCTGTTTGCTCTGCCTCAGCTGTCTCCTGACAGCAACTTGATGCGCAGCTTTATCAGTTACTAAATTTTCTCTTTGCTGCAATTCTTTTTGAGGTGAAGGGTGAACATGCAGATGGACGTTAAAGCTTGACTCATGTCTCTCTTTTTTAACCACATACAAAGTCGAGTTACTCATTTTAGCAGTAAAGCATACTATTTTAAATTCAGATTCATGTTTCAATGAAATGTGATGCTTCAATTTGTTTGGCGCTGCACTGCCTAAATTTGAGTGAATTATTCACCCTCAATGACTAACATGAGAGAGTGAACTGTGGAACAGCCACAGTTCACTCTCTCATGTCTCAAAAGGCAACAAAAGGCTCATGTCTCACTGAAACACTTCTGCTTGGATAAAGTTGACAGTGTAAATGTGCAGTGGAGCGGGGAATGAATTGTATTTGCCTGTACCTTTCTGTACAGAGCTGTACTCAACTATGCTCCGCTGTATGCTGTTTGTTCTCCTGTGTTTCATGTACTTCATTATTCTTCTCTGAATTCATCCTCAGACTGTGAAAATATACTCCTCTGTCATCAGCAATACCGTACTGTATTGATACAGTTGTAGTGCTGTATGTCCTCTCCTCCTCTCGGGGGGTCTGGATCTTTTGCCTCTCTTAACCTATAGGAATCGGTAAATTGCACCTAAAGCCATTCCAGGGTGTGGAGTAACAAACAAAACAAATACAGACTAGATTAGGCGCCAACATTGCCAGTGGGCTATTTGACAGCATCTGGCGATACATAGAAAATGTTTACCTAATATAATGTCAGAAATCTGACATGTTGTCATATCGCTTCTTCCCGATTGATTAGCACCAACAGATAATAAAAGTTTGGAGAAACGCCATGGAAATTTGAAGGTAAAACACTACATTTCATAACTGATTTGCTAGCATTGCAGTAAGACACGATTAACATTCAACTACGTTGTAGCAATCATTATCATTACCATTTTGGAACGACCTATCCAAGGAGATAATCTCTCATCTTTTAAGTCACTTCTTAAAATTCACATTTACAGACTTCCTTTTACATGACGCCATCCTCTTATTGCCTCATGTTGTCTTTTATTCATTTATCCATATTTATTTTGAATTGTATTATTTTACCTTTCCCATCTGCTTTCAATGCTCATGTTTTAAATACCTGATATTGATATTCTTTTAGTTCTTTTCTGTAGTTTAAAAATAGGGTCTACATTTGTTGTATACGCATACTGATCTTATTATTACAAGAGTATTACATATTAACTATAAATGTGATGTTGTTCAGCACATCATCAACAGCTTAAATAGCATCACAGAAAAATTTACTGTTTGATGATTTCTGCCCTAGGCTATAATGAATGTGGTACTGTCGAGTGGCTGTGTGGGTCCAGACATAAAATACCATCTCTGCTATGGCCTCCTCCTGAAACACCTCAAGTCTTCTGCGATACATTGGCTGCACCCAGACCTGACGGTGGCCGAACTCACCCAGCGCTATGAACAGCAGCACCTGGAGGCTGAATGGAGGTTAGTGCTTGTTTGCTCAAGCTACATGCACAGGACATGTAGTCATTGCAGTCAAATGAACTCTATGGATTGACCATTAGAATTCATCCAGCCGCCACTTAGTTTGATACTTTTTTTCTGTTACTCTTACAGTAACTGTGTGTTAAACTTTGAATTTGTGTTTATCAGTTTTACACCTTGGAACAAATGTTTACATTTTGGGGGCGATGCAAATCTGATCTGGATCCGGGATCTAGATCAGTTTCAAAAATGGAAGTAATGCGCAAAAAATAAATGGATATATTTTTACTAAGCTTGCTGTATTGGCAGGACTTGGGCCAAGAAATAAATGTTGCAGTTTTAGAAGCGTACTGGACCTGATCCAGAATGTTAATACATTACAAACATTGACCTAATTCATGAACTAAGGGATGAATTTCTTTCTGTTTTTTTGGGTTTTTTTTTGTGAAAATAAGTATTGGCCATGAAAACAATAGTTCTAGTTTTAGGAAAGGTCCTGAGATGATCTGGATTAACTAACCCTTGCAATGGTATTTGAGAATTTCAGGAACACAGCACAGCACAAAAATGATCATTTTGTCATTGTCTAAAGAATCATGACCTGGATAAGCTAACTGTGACTTTTGTTTGTCCAGGTACGACCTGAGGATCAGATACATCCCATCAGACTTCAAGGAGAAATTCAAAGATGACAGAACCACTATGCTCTACTTTTATCTGCAGGTCAGTTACTGCATATACTGTCTGTTTAACCTGGCCAATTACTGTTTTTCACTGTCTTAGTTTTCGGAGTATTTTTGGAATAAGATCTTAGTGATATTTATCCATCTAGATTAATTTGGTGTGAGTTTGTTTTTAGTTGTTTGCTGAACTGCAACAATTAATCTATTAATACTGAACATATCAGAAAAATGAACACTTGAACATATAACAGCACTATAAAAACTACCTCAAATTATAGAAACCATCTTTGGAATAATTTATATGAGGAGTGCCACCTGAAATATAGAGGAAGAGGGGTTCAGGATCTATACTGGAACCAACCACCAGGGGGTGAACGAGATGGTTCATCTTCATTTTTCGGGAGATCTCATGTCGTCTATCTTTATATATATTCAATGGTAGCTAAACTGTCTCAATGAATAGATGACCACTTACGCCTGTGGATTAATACAGAAAGAAAATTGTCACAATGTGAAACTGCTCGCAACAAGGTCTGCTGATTAGCAGATATTTTAGCACTTTGAGCACCAGAGGACATGGGCAATCTAGGTCCATTTATATTGTAGAGAAGGCAAAACTTGGCAACTCACAATAAAATCTAGTTGGACAAATCGTTCTATAGCTAAGAAAAACAAAACAAAACAAAACATTCATTTTTGATTTCGGGTTAATTTGTTTAACATTGATATAAGGGTGAGGTTAGCGTCAGTTTTAATAGCAGTCAACTAAGGCTGCATTTGCGGGTGCTTATCCACAGGTACGAAGCGACTACATGCAACAGTATGCCTCCAAAGTCAGTGACGGAATGGCGCTACAGCTCGGGTGTCTGGAAATAAGGTACTGTACAACTGATGGCCAGGCAATATGAACGTCGGTCAAAGTTTAATTGGTTCGTTATTATTAAAACGTTATTGTATTTGCAGGAGATTTTACAAAGACATGAATCCAAATGGACTGGAGAAAAAGTCCAACTTTGAACTATTAGAGTAAGTTCTGTGTAGCTCATCACATGTCAAAATGTCTCATCATGTTGGGAGGAAATTGCTGAGAAACATTTGACCCACCATGCAACATGCATATGGGCATCAATCTAACCACCTTGTACCCATATATTACAAAGATGGTACAGCGGGTAACTGTGTATGGTTTTGAAAAAGCCCATTTGTTTTACTGAGGTCTGACTTTCCCCTGTAAGGAAGGATGTGGGTCTGGACTTGTTCTTTCCAAGAGAGCTGATGACCAACATGAAGGTAGAGGCCTTTCCCTGCAGTTGGTATCATACTGAGGAGCGACACTGTAGTGAAATCACTGATTGCTTCTCGCCTGTGTGCACTGTGGCAGCCGAAGCAGCTGCGCCGGCTGATCCAGCAGACGTTCCAGGGCTACTCCAATCTGAAGCAGGACGAGTGCATGAGCAGGTTCTTCACCACTCTGGCACAGTGCTACTGCTACACACAGGAGAGCTTTGCATGTCAACTAGTGGTGAGTTTCGCATGTGCACAAGTAAAGGGAACACATCATTTCCTGTCCAAATCCAAGTTAAATAACATTTAAGTTGTTTTCTTTGCACTCTTTGTTTTTAGCATGGTTGGAATCTAACAATAGAGCTGGTCATAGGCGCTGATGGCATCAGTCAGCAAACTGAAAACTCCACAGTGAGCTCTCTTTTTCTCAGCTCTTCAGTTATTTACAAAGTTCATAAAACTTGAAAGATGACAAGACAAGATATTACTATTAGTTAATAGAAAAAAATAATGTAAACATATACAGTGATGTGCTAATGTTAACATTACATCTGCTGTTTAAGCAATGTTGTTATGAACATGTATTTTTTTATTCCTGTCTCTTTATAGGAATACAGCCAAAAAATAAAGGAAACATGTTGCAAAAAAAACAATCAGTTTAGTTATAGAAATTCAGAATTTTAGATTTAAAGAACACACCATTATCCTCCCTTTGTTTCATTCTCCAGATCTGTCAATGACTGCATAAAACTGAATATATTCTAATTCCTGCTTTCTTTTAAGTTTTTCCCACTTTCCCACTTTTGCAGCCCATCTGTTTGGCCACGCCCTCTCAGGTGCGCAGTATCTCCTGCAAGGCTGAGAGTGATGGACGGGCTCTGCTCACTGTACACATAGAGGAAGCCAGACAGGTAACTTTGTACACTGTAATCATGTAGGCTTAATATACTTTTAATATTTGCGATCTACTCTATTTTATTTGTTTTATCCTTTAAAAATATCTATATGCTTTCCCTTACTCATAATGCATGAGTATATATACAAAAATGGACCAGTGTCGAATTCACAGTCTGTTATCCAGGATGAGGGGAAGCAGACAGCATATCATATTTGTTCATTTTATTAAGAAATTTAAGCTCTTCAAACACATTCATAGGCTGCTACTCCCTAATTGTATACAAATGAGAAGGAAAACTATTTGTCTTACTAAGTAATATCAGCAGAATATTAGTGAATCCAACGTCATTTCTGGGGTTCATATTATGTTTATGGTGGTAATTCTACTTTTAAGTTGTCTCAAGTCAATGATGCAAATGACTTTACTTTATATAAGTTACATAAAAGCAATGCTTCTTAGAGTCTAAATTTCAACATTTTTGGAAATTTCCTTTCCTGCTCAGTGCTATTGAAATGATTTAAACTCCTATCCTGCCTGTATGATGATATAAAGCTATAGCCACTCATAATGACGTGTCTGTGTGGTTGAGAAGCGGTGGTTTTAATGGAACAAGCTTATTTCTTGCATAGTGACAGTGACAGTGTTGTGTCTTATTTTAAGGTTGTGGGGTAGCGCCTGGCTAGTTTCCTTTTCACATATAGTACAATGCGCTGTGGTGTCTGCATTGCACTTGAGGGTCTCAACTGAGGTTAAAGCTTTTCAAGCTGATGCAGACCTATTTATTTCACCCTATAGGCATTGTCTGTGAACACCCCATCTCTGGCTGTGGCGGAAAACATGGCTGACCTGATTGATGGCTATTGTCGGTTAGAGAGCAACGCTGAAAGCTCGCTCATTATCCGACCCAACAGAGGTACACTTCACCACCACGAATGCATCAAAGAAAGCTGCCTGTCTGTCGTGAAACAGCATATCAGTTTTAATTCTCACTTTCCATGAATTTTGATGACCAGTCTGAAATGCTCTGACAACAATAACTAAACCAATCTCATTTTTTTCAGTGAGAAACATGAAAGCTGAATTGCCTGACATCCCAAAACAGTGAGTGCAATGAACATATCAATGTTAAACATTCTTTTATTGAGGAAAGCATGTTGTTTTGGTAGGGTTTCTAGTACTTGAAATCTTACTGAATTCTTGCTTTAAATAAATAAATAATGTCCTCTCCTTTCAGGAATAGTACCGGTGCTCCTAATAAAGGTTTGAGTACATCAGCAATATTTATGTTGACTGATTAACAATGATATCGGATTATTCTGAAGCGACTTGTGTTACATTTTGCTTCTAATTTCATCATGTTTCCTTCATTTTAGGTTCAGACATTTATTCTGAGATTCCAGAGGGCACAGAAGACTGTGGTGGTAAGTAAAACATGTACCCTGCATGCTCCTCCAGCAATACATTTCTGTCAGC
Source organism: Mola mola (assembly GCA_001698575.1). Taxonomy (NCBI): domain Eukaryota; kingdom Metazoa; phylum Chordata; class Actinopteri; order Tetraodontiformes; family Molidae; genus Mola; species Mola mola. Next base: position 15,559 of record KV751369.1, on the reverse strand, counting down.
ATTCCAAAATAAATAAATAGTCAGCCGAATAATAGAACTGTGCATGTCGTTTTGTCTGTGAACTGGATATAACAGGCAAAAAGTCAACAAACAGATACATTTTTAAAGGATATGGATTTGTCTCCAGTAGGTCTTTCTGTTTGTCCTTGAGAAAAACAAGGGGTTAAAATTACATACAATAAATCGGGCAGACAAGATGTTGTAATGTCCAAACTTTTAAAGTTACACTTAAACCAACACCTCTTTGACACATTCAAGACACACGTATGCAAATTTGGATTTGTATCAACCGCTCCCTCCTCCCCAGACTCAAAGCTCTCAAGATGAGCGCAAATTTGATAATAGGGATGTCACATTTAGGAATTGCAACTTGCTCTTTAAGGACAGATGGAGCTCTGTGCTGGACTTTATGTATACTGCTCTTCTCCAGTCACTTATTTGCCCACTGAACATTGATATGAAAATAGCAAAGCCTACACGATAATGAATGTAAGGCCATCAAACACCCTAACCCAAGGTGTAACCCATATTCAACTTCTGGCCTGTGGGCAAAGTCTTGCCTAGGAAGGTCTGAACTCGGTGGATAACAAATATCTTTGTATGATAACGGTGTGTTTTAAGAAGCTATTGAGAAGATAACATTGTAAAATTGTATTGTCAGCCCTTGGTCTGCTGGATGTTGAAGAAGTCAGGGATTACAGTGGCAGATATATGTCACTTCTGTCTTTATTCTTGTGCACTCCTTTGCTAAGCTGAACAGACAGAGTGATCTCTCTCACTCTCCAAAAAAATGCAGGTGAGGAAAGACAATGTTCAAAAAGACTAGGGTGAGAGACACTCACAGACATTCCTGACCTCCCAAAGTTGGGCTAATGCTTGGTTTCCGTGCTCCTGTGGCTGAATTCAGCTGTTCTGGGGTTTGATGCTGCGTTCTGCGTTAGCATGTTTACGATAGCTTGTGCAATACTATAGCAATAACACTGACGTCTATATCATTGAACACAATATATAACACAAGGTGGGGGAAGTTGTACACGGGTTAGCTATCTGATGTGAGGACTATTAAGTTGGCTAAGGCTAAGGTTAGTGTTGTTTCCAAGGACCTCTGTCAAACCAGTACAATGTTTTTCAAAGCTTTACTTTACGTAGTATGGTTCTGTGTTTAAAAAAAAAACACACGCAGATAAACTGAGATACATATGCATATGTATTCCTATTTTACTGACTGGACAACGTTAATGCGTTGCAGGATGAGGTCGGGCAGCAAGGACTGATTAGGTACTGACAAGTTCTGGACTGAGGAAAATCTATGACCGACCGCCATTTTGTGTCCCGCCTTCAAAAACAGGCTAACATAACCTGGATCAAGTGTAAAATTGGGAAATGGTGATCAAATATGAATCAAAATTGCATTAACGCATATCTTATTGAAGCTTGAAGTGTGTTCGGAGACAGCTATCAGGAGAAGGTCACTGCAGGTGTCCACAATTTTGTGTTTTGATTAAAAAAAGAGATAAGTGAACTTAAATGAAACTAAATCAGGCACTGTTGATCAACTACAATATAAATTGATATTGTGCTTGCAAAGGTATTTTGTGTTCAGCTTACTTTGTAGCTACGAGGACGCCTCTCACTGGGCTGCCATGTTGAAAACAATGAGGACTCTACTCAGATTACTGCACATGTATCATTCTCTATTTATTACTCCATTATATCTTTACAGAGCATATAGGTATTGGCTGCTATCTATCACAACTGCATAAACTGTACATCTAATCTTTTGTGTTTGCATGCTCAGAGAAGTATGGAATCTCCAGGGATGATGTCGTTGTGGGTCGGATCCTGGGTGAGGGATTCTTCGGAGAGGTTCACAATGGAGTTTATAAAAGCCCAGTGAGTTCATCTATGGCAGGTGTCACCCCCCCCCCACAGAAAATTCCCACAGAGGATCAAAATAACACGCACCGATGCCTTTAGCTGCATGTATTGTCATGGTGAAAGTGATGCACACGTGTGTGTGTGTTTGCAGACAGGAGAGAGGATCAGTGTGGCCATTAAAACATGTAAGGACTCCTCAGCCGACATAAAGGAAAAGTTCCTCAGCGAAGCCGGTGAGTATGCAGCTGTTGCAGTGATTATTTTTGAACCAGAACATCTCAGGCACTGATTCAGCTCACAAAGGGTTTGCTTTTTGAAATTCACAACGCAATTGCAAAGCAATGCAGATGTGAAAAACAGGAAATGTAATAAGTGTAGCGTTACATATAGGATATTTTCTCTCACATGAAAATGTAAGACATTCTTTTAATCTCTATTAAGAAGAAACACAGAAAGGAAGAATTTAAATGGAACATATAGTAACAGTTTGGAGCTTGGGGTCTGAGTTTGAAACTTTTCAGTGTTTCTTCAGTCTAATGATTGCTGCAGTTCACTTCCTGTTGCTGGGTTGTGGCTTTGTGAAAAGCTCAGGCAAGATGTGACAGTAGGCTCAGGCTTCTTGACTTTTGTTTAAAATGTAATGGTATAGTTACAGGAAAGTAACAAGCAATTCTGGATATCTATTCGGATAAAGGTGTAGACATTACATTCATGCTGATCCAAAAATTGGAATTGGAAAATCAACACTGACAGTTGAGCCCTGATAGATGAGCATCAACGCTGTGATCTATATATAACCCAACACTTTCAGCAAGAGGAATTCAACACCTCATACATGATTTTGCTCAAGCTTTTAGCTGATGTTAGCATTGTAGGAAAGATTACAGTGGGATAAATCTTCTTTCTATATGCGGTATGATAAAGGGATATTGATGTAGCTTCACAGTTTATCCAAAATTCCACAGTAAGTTTTGCTAACTGCACTCACTGCAACCATTGACAATTATAAACTCAATGCCTCTGATTAAAAAAACCAAACAAACAACAGGGTTTGAGGTACAATATAAATAAAGCTAAAACATCCCTCTGTTGTTGCAGGCTTGATGAAAAATCTTAATCACCCCCACATCGTCTGTCTAATCGGAGTCATCGAGGTTGACCCTGTCTGGATAGTCATGGAACTCTACGAACATGGAGAGGTGTGTCTTTCTCTCCGCATGGTTCATGATCATTTGTGTCCATTAACATATGTTTTAGAATCACTTTCATTTTGGCAGTTAGAAATATTTTAACTCACCAGTCGTAAGTAATAGGTCACTTCATTTTAACTTTCTTGGGAAATTTCCATTAAACTAGGAAATTGATGCCGAAAGGGCAAAAGAAATGCGTCTCAAAATTAGCTGACATTAATAATTTGCGATGACTATAAATGCACAGTTGCTGTGTGTTGTAAACATTAGATGCTTTGCTTTTTCTGGCAGCTGGGCAATTACCTGGTGGAGCAGCAGTATAATCTGACCATCGCAACATTAATCCTGTACTCTCTGCAAATCTGCAAAGCCTTGGCTTACCTGGAGGGACTCAACATGGTGCACAGGTAAGCGAGCCTTTTGCCACAACAAAAAAAACAAAAGACATTGTGCTGTCTTTAGCAAATTATGTGCATTATTAATGTGTTTTGGGTTTTTTTTTTTACTGGGATTTCATTCAGAAATTAAATAGTAAATCTTTACTCTCTTACTCTCTACATTTGCTCCTGTGTTGTGTCTGTTCTTCCTCTGTGTTGTAGAGATATCGCAGTGAGAAACATCTTGGTAGCGTCTCCGGAATGTGTCAAGCTTGGCGACTTTGGCCTGTCTCGCTACATCGATGAACAAGAATATTATAAAGGTATACACAAACACACACACACACACACTTGCACACAGTGTGTCTGTCACTGCGAACGGCAAACATTCCTGAGTGACACCTACCTTATTTCAGTTTTTATTAAGATAAAAGTGATTTTCCAATCAGCAATTTTGGCTGTTTCTCTTGAAATGTTTCCCCTCTGTGTGTAGCCTCAGTTAGTCGATTGCCGATCAAGTGGATGGCACCAGAGTCCATTAACTTCAGACGCTTCACCACAGCCAGTGACGTCTGGATGTTTGGTGAGAAAGTCCCTTGTCTACATGCACATGTACATGTTAGAGTGTATTTTCTTCTATATGAACCTACAAACCTCTGAGTCCAATCCTTATTTTCAAAGTGTATTATTAGTCCTGTTAGATTCGAATCTGTGGCAGGCAATAAAAAGCCATTATAGCTGGTCACTGTTATGTGTGTTCAACCAGGTGTGTGCATGTGGGAGATGTTCTCAATGGCCCAGCAGCCATTCTTCTGGCTGGAGAATGGGCAAGTAATCAACCAGCTGGAGTCGGGAGTTCGACTCCCCAAACCGCAGCTCTGCCCTCCCACCGTATACTCCATGCTCTCCTGCTGCTGGGCCTATGAGCCGCATGCCCGACCCCACTTCGGCCAGCTCGTCTGCTCCCTGAGGTACGCGCTGTTTATTGCCCATTTTGGACATACTGTGTCTCAATGTTTGTGAACATCTCAATTTGCTTTCATGTGGTGATTCTTGATCACGCAGCCGACAGTGAGGTAAACTCAATCTGCCTTAAGACAACTTGAATCCTATAGAAGTTTAAACCAACCATGTCCTTCTCTAATTTAAGAAAACAATTCGTCTGCCAAAAATAGATAAATACTAAATATTGTGTGTTCTCAGTCTATACTGAAGTTCACCTCTAAGAATGCACATTTTATGAAAACGTCAATAAACTGTGGATAAATGTGGATTTTCGTGCATGGAGGATGAAAAGGGACAGAAACCCCAGTTTGTGACATGTAAAGAAGTGCTTGCACAGGAGAGCATGACACCATCCCAACTGAAGCGCCATTTAAAAACGAAACACCCCGCGTGCAGAGACAAGCCAGTAGAGATTTTTCAAAGACGCCTCCATGAGCTGAAGGCATCGCAGAAGTGTCTGACAGCGTCATGCTCCAAGCAACAACAACCTCTCCAGGAATCTTTCCATGTAGCTCACTATTGCAAAGGCCAAGAAACCCCACACAATAGCTGAAGAGGTTATTGTACCTGCTGCCATTGACACGGTAAGAGAGGTGCTGGATCAATCAGTGGCTGATGAGCTGAAAACCATACCGCTGTCCAATGATACCATAAGTCGGCGTATTGAAGACATAGCTGGTAACATAGAACAACAGACCACAAGCCGCGTCCAGGCAAGCCCTTACTATGCTGGCTGAGTCTATCTGGATGGATGAATCCACAGATATAGCTAACCATGCCACTTTACTGGTTTTTGTGAGACACGTGTGGGATGGCGATTCACAGGAACAATGTCTTCACAGCGGAGAACACCCTACCACTACAAAGGCAGAGGACATTTTCAACTCCGTGGACTTGTAATTGAGCTCAGTGGGCCTGAGCTCTGAATACTGCGTGGGAATCGCAAATGATGGCGCTGCCTGCATGACCGGGAAACATTCCGGTGTGGTGAAGCAAATTCTGGAGAGGGCACCTGCTGCTATGTTGAACCACTGCTTTTTGCATCGAGAGGCACTGGGTTCCAGGAATATGGTGCCTGTTCTTGATAAAGCTTTGCAAGATTTAATCAAAGCAGTGAAGCACATTAAACGGAGTGCGAAGAACAGCCGCTGCTATTCAAATCTACATAAAGACTTTGTTTCTGAGCACAACACCACTCTGTCGATGTTGAGGCAAAAGGTGTTATCACACTTTTACAAACGGAAAACAGAACAACCGTTCTCTCAGAAAATCACTCTGAGAACTGCTTGACAACGAAATGTTGCTCGCACGAGTCGCATATGAGTTGCAAATTAAACTCGTCTATGCAAGGGAAAGGACACAATCATTTTGAACAGTCAGAGAAAATTGTTGCGTTCAAGAAAAAGTGTATGTAAATCATTTATCCGCAGACAGACTGGACATGTTTCCCAGTGCTTGCCAGGAAGCACAGCAGCTGGACACCGCGGCCATAAATAACTTGACACACTTGCAGTCAAAACGATCCTACCATCCAGCACGACCAATCTCTGTGAAAGTGGATTCTCTACTCTGGTCCAGTTCAAGTGAAAGCAGTGAAACAGGTTGAACACTGAGCATAATCTGCTAGTAACTCTGTAACTCTGTCTGCTGTCACCCCAGAAACTCTGATAAAGAGTAAAGCACATGCCCAACTGTCTCATTGACTGTCACAGATGACAGGTTAGGTGAAAACATCTTGTTCGGTTGGCAATTTTTTTTTTTACCCAGTACAGTTTTGATATTTATCTTTCACTATCATTCACTTTTATGCATGCAGTAGTCATGTTCCTCCTCAGGTTCTCAATAACGTGCTCTGAGATGCACTTTGCACATGTAAATATGCTTATGTATGTTTAAAAAAAAGATGACGCATGTGTGTTTTCAAAGGCTATTTTTTTTCAAATAAATTGGCTTGGTTTGAATTCTATAAAATGACCATGGGAAAATGTGGGTCCCACCATGAGACCAGTTGAGAACCCCTGCTTTAGGGTTTTCTGAGGAGATACTCTTGGGATCACATGTTATCGGCTTGACTAGTTTTTACCCATACAGAAATGTAATGTATGAGATATACTGTATGTCTTACATGTCTCACATATGTTAAATTCATTCAAATATTTAATTGAAATTAATTAAAAATTATTCATACATTTTTTTGTTATCTCTTCTAAATACACCTTAAAGGGACATTTTTCAAGTTGTTACTGTTATGCATATGGGATTGAACACAGTACATGTACAAATGTTTTTACCTCATATGTACATTTAGTGCATTAATATATATATAATATATAATATACAAAATGTTCGAAACACCTGGTAATTAATGTCTCTGTGTGTTTTTGTGATAGTGAAATCCACAGGATGGAGTTAAAGCAGGAGATGAGTGTGAGTCTGGACAAGCCTCGCCCTGTCTCAACCATATTTGACCCTACACACACAGAGCCTCCACCCAAGGTACCACACACACACACACACACACACACACACACACACACACACACACACACACACACACACACACACAAGCAAAAACAATACGAAAATTTGTATAATTTTAAGTAAATGTAATTAAAAAGAACAATAGAATAATAGCACAAAATTTGATTGGTAACCGCAGCATAATTGATATCTGTATATGAAAATCATAACCGGCCTATAATCACTTTACTTTGTTCTTAAACATACATTTAATCATTTATTGCCACAAATAACATTAAGTAATAAGTTATATCAAGTGTGTAAGTGATAATAATAATGTTTCTCTAACTGCTGAGTTGAAATGAATTGTTTTTATATGTGTTTTCTGAATGTTTTCCTAATCTGTAAATGGACTTTAAAAAAGGTTTGATGGCCAGATGATGGTCAGATTATCCAAAATATTGGCTTTAATTTAAAGGAAAAGTTCAAGCTTCAAACCAATCTGCATGGTGTTTCACAAACACTATAGACTAACAATACTTGTGTGCGATGAGTATTCCAAAGTGGAACTGTGACACCAAGTTCAGTTTGCTCCATCCCTTAGAACAGATTTTTTTTTAAAAATACAGCAAAGGACTGCAAAGGACGACCCCTGGTGGTACATGGTGGACAACATAATGGCACCTGCAGCTAATAGCAAAATTCAATCGTAATAGCCAGGTTTTAACCAGTAGAGGGCAGTCATTTCTAACATCTTATGTAAAATTTCAATACTTTCATGAAAATTGAAGGATGTGGACCTGAATCCATCAGGATCACTACTAAGTAGCTATCATAGTAGAATTTGAAACTGGGTTTGACGTTTAAAAATTATATTGATTCAAATTTATAAACTATCATTTGACCTTTTGGTAGACCCCATTAAGCATGTATATAGGCTCGATAAACAATTGATATCTATAGTTAATTTACACTTTTCATATTGTAGCCTACGATGCAACACTGACAATTGTGTTAGCTAGGGAGTTGTAGGATGCTAACATGAGCTGTTTTCCACCAGTGGCTCAAATAAATTAATTTATCTTGAAATATGGCCTGAAAAATATAAACTATAAGGTTAATGTCCAAACTGCATTGAAGTGAATGGGGAACAAATAGTTTTAAAACCAAACTGGCCAACAAACACATTTCCAGAGTGCTGAGATTATCCTTGTATTTGATATACAATTTATATGGTGTGTAAATGACATGTCTTCCTGTTTTCTCTCTCACCAGCCATCCAGACAGGGAAATACCCTTCCTCGGGTCACACATACGCCGGTATCTCTCTCTCACACACATTCACATGCACAAACAAGCATAGAATGCATTCTCATCCGCTCAGCTGTTGAGCTGTAGTTGCCCAATTTTTTTTTTTTTTTAATTCTATATCTCAATTCCCTAAGAGGAAATAAATCAATCAAGCCAAAACACCCATAACACTGACTTTACTTAAGGAATGGCCATTTCGAATGTTGATTATTCTGGCTGCAGAATTGCTCTCAGATAAGCCAGTATTTCAACTTTGCATGTTTACTTAATGTTTGATGACCTGTCAGCTAGATTTACAATTTAGCAATGAAAATGAATTCCCGCTAGTTCCTTTTAACATGCAAACTAACAAAATATCAGAGAAATGGAGTAAAATCTGCACAAGTCAAGGAAAAACAAAGACACCTTCCACTCAATCCAAACAGATCTTACAAGTCACAAAACTAGCTCAAATTAGCCAGTCTGAAAATAGTAACATGTGAGGTATCTGTGTGTGCGTGTTTGTGTTTGTAGAGAAGAGAGAGGGATAGAAGGCTGTTGTGGGAGGAAGAGAGAGTGCAAGTGGAGGACACGTTACAAAGACAAAAAAGGGAGATGCTGATGGACAAACAGTGGCTAGAGCAAGAAGAGAAGCAACTGGTGAGAGACACACACACAGTGTTGTGTTTACTGCTCATCAAAGGACGCGCAAGGATGTATTTTGTAGTGTGTGATGAAGCAGGCAGACAATCTTTGGCCAGCAAATGTGACTAGATGTGGCAAAATCGCAGTGTGCGCCACGTATCTTTCTTCATGTACTTACAAAGTTTTACTTCACTGACATTAAGCAAATACAGCCTCATATCTTCCTCTGTGTCTCTGCAGGATCCAGTCATAAGACTGGATTCACACACCAAGGTACATTACCCCTTTTTTGCTGCTGTTGTGCAAAATTTTAAAAGATAATTTAGGTATTTTGCAACCTAAGCCCTATTTGACCCCTATGCATCTTTTTTGAAGATTAACTTTAGAAGTTAGAAGTTTTGACTCAATAACTGTCACAATACTGTATAAACAAAATGTTTGTACAGTATGTGTTTTTACAATTTTTTGGTACTTTGTGTTGTTGACAGTCAACTGGTGCAATAAAAAAGGTGTGTTTTGTGAAATATAAGAGCCTAACACTGGGAAAAAGGGCTTAGATTGAAAAATACTGAATAAAATAATGACTTCTCCTTTATAGCTGCATGAGTCACTTTTGCCACTAGGGGGCAGGTGCACACGGTAGCCACCAATTTATGTTAAATAATACAGAAGAGATTTGATGCAATTTGGTGCACAGGATGGCCGTACTGATATATTTGTAGTATAGTAAAATATAAGAAAATAAATAACACATTTAACACAAAAGGTGGAACAATCAGGAATTTTATGGCAAGCATTCTGAAATTTTTAAGGTATTCTTCAATTTGTCTTGACTCCTCAAAGCTGGGTCAGTCCCTTCACTTGCCTTGCAAGTTTCTTTCTACCTACAGACCGAAACTCTGTTAAATTGCTCAATTGATAATATATTTTTTTTCCATCCCTTTCTTTGGTGTTTGCAGAAATGTGAAAAAAGCCCAGAAAATGGTAAGTACATTTTACACAGTTTTCTTATACAAGCGCGACTGTTTCTGACCTCTTGTGCTCATGATGTTCCAGCTGCCAAGAGACATTTTGATTTTATATATTGGAAAACAGCTGCAGTGCAATAAATTAGAAATAATAAAAGGTTGAAAAATATGAATGTTTACTAAAGGAGAACAGAGGTCAGACACTCCAAGACAACAAAATAAGAAAAATCTAAGTAGATATGCTACTTTTTATGTCTGTCAGTCCCTCCAGAGAAGCCTCCAATGCCTCCAACAGTCAGTAAGGTAAAAGAAAACACCCCTCTTGTACAACTTAGATAAATGAGAGAATATTTGGAAAGTTTTAGAAAATGAAAGTTGGTCTGCTCATCAAAAAGTAAGTTTTGTATGCTTGCAGCATCGGCCCACAGCTGAGCTGGACCGATCAGGTGATCATGTTTACACTGGCGTCATGGCGATGGTGAAGCAGGTGGTCCAGCTAAAGAACGACATCCACATGCTGTCCGCCTCGGAGTACCCTAACTCTGTCAAAGTAAGTCCATTGCCGTGTGTTGTTGCATATTTTTCATGTCTGTGCACTAAAGGATGACATATGTCGCTGTTGTCAATATCATATTCTCTCTCTAACAAGACAAGTCACATTAAGATAGGTTAACATGATGCCAGACAGTCACAGCAGACAAGCTTACACCGATATGCATTTTTCCTTTTTTTTTTACATTTTCTTTTGACATCAAAATCTCAGGTATTTGAATAGTTATGAAAATTGTTATTGGAAAATTCTCAATAAAATCACAAAATGCAACATTAGATGCCATGTTTGGGTTTATTCAACTAGAGTAGTCTTGGTGTGACCCATGTATTATTGACCCATGTAAATGACCTCTAAAAGAGCTAGAAACAAGGATCTTGCGGCTGGCCCTCCATAGAAACTATAGTTATAGTCTCGTTTCGTTTTCTGCCGCTTATCCGGGTCTGGGTTGCGGGGGCAACAGTTTGAGCAGGGAGATCCAGACGCTCCTCTCCCCGGCCACTTCCACCAACTCCTCCGGGGGGACACCAAGACATTCCCAAGCCAACCGAGAGATATAATCTCTCCAGTTTGTCCTTGGTCTGCCCCGGGATCTCCTCCCGGATGGGTATTTCCGAAACAACTCCCCAGGAAGCATCCTGACCAGATGCCCGAACCACCTCAACTGGCTCCTCTCAACGCGGAGGAGCAGCGGCTCTACTCTCAGCCTCTCCCAGATGTCCGAGCTCCTCACCTTATTTCTAAGGCTGAGCCCAGGCACCCTGCGAAGGAAGCTCATTTCGGCCGCTTGTATTCGCGATCTCATTCTTTCGGTCACTACCCAGAGCTCATGACCATAGGTGATAGTTGGGACGTAGATTGACCTGTAAATTGAAAGCTTTGCCTTCTGGCTCAGCTCTCTCTTCACCACAACGGACCGCTTCAGCGTCCGCATCACTGCCGACGCTGCTCCAATCCGTCTGTCAATCTCCCGCTCCATTTTCCCCTCACTCGTGAACAAGACCCCGAGATACTTGAACTCCTCCACTTGGGGAAGCGACACTCCCCCGACCCAAAGTGGGCAATCCACCCTTTTCCGGTGTTGATCAGTTGACAGCTTTGGTCCTCTCTTTACCCGAGTGTCCAGCACATACGGTCGCAGATCAGATGATACAACTACAAAGTTAATCATTGACTGTTGACCTAGGGTGTCCATGTGCACTTATGGACACTTCAGGACTTTTGGCTGAGCATGGTGTTAGTTATGGACAAACTGTGACTAGCACAGAAATCCAATAACTGAACACCACTCGGGTTCAGATCGGGCAGTCCGTTCCTCCCAATCACAACCCTCCAGGTCTCGCTGTCATTGCCCACATGAGCGTTGAAGTCTCCCAGTATGATGATGGAGTCCCCAGTAGGGGCACTCTCCAGCACCTGTTCCAAGGACTCCAAAAAGGGTGGGTACTCTGAACTGCTATTTGGCGCATAGGTGCAAACCACAGTCAGGACCCGTTCCCCAACCCGAAGGCGCAGGGAAGCAACCCTTTCGTCTATGGGGGTAAACTCCAACACATTGGCTGAGAACCGGGGAGCTATTAATAAGTCCAGTAGTAATAGTCATAGTTATAGCTGTTATTCATGTTTTGTGCCCTTTAGAGTAGGTTTTTTTTTTGTTGTTGTTGTTGTTTGGATTAAGGAAATATGCCTCCTTATATTACCACAAATACACTGTTCTTGGTGCCATATCTTTTGAATTACAACTGCAGAACACAAAGTAATCTAAAAAGGATGGGGAGAACAAATCAAATTCATTGCATTGCCTAAAGACTAACTTCCCAAAAAAAAAGAAAAAGGAATGGGAGCGGGAGTCATTCTACCAGGAGTGGGACAGGACAAGATTTATTTTTTTTACTCTGGCCCGGGATTGGGATGGGACAGTATTTCTTCTGTGGGAGTGAGATGGGACAGGATTGAAAATCCACTCCTGTGTCATCCTCTACAGTGCACCTCTTTTTGTTTGCGTAAATGGTATTGTCCTGTATTTTTATATCCCTTTTCTAGTCATTGTTGACCACTCAAAGCGCTTTTATACTACAGGTTTTGCATTCACCCATTCACACACACATTCATACACTGATGGCAGTGATGAACTCGCAGGGTGCCACCTGCTCATCTGGAGCATTAACCATTCACACACATGCACTGATGGCGCAGCATCAGGAGCAATTTAGGGTTCAGTGCCTTGCTCAAGGACATTTCGACATGTTAACCACAGGGTCTGGGAACTTTCTGCCACCCCAAATGTCTCATTCAACAAAATTGCATTCCTTTGTAATGACAGGTTAAAGCAAACAGGCTATTGACTGTCTCAGTGAAACAATCATGAGTGCATTCAAACTTGCTTTTTAAACTTGGATTTTTATTTTCTATGTAAAATTTGAAGTTTAACAAATCTTTAATCAAGCAGACTTGGTGCTACATGAAAGCAACAGTATTTTACCATTACTGTGAGGGTGTGTATGTTGTGTAACAGCAAACAGACCTGAGAGAGAGATAAGAAAGGTAATTTCCAGCATTCATCACGTGTTATCACAAACAGAACAAACTATTATTGCTTTGTCCTCTTGTATTTCAATTCCTTTCACTCTATATTTCCTAATCAGTTTCTAACATGTTTCCATGCTCTGCCCTCCTCCCTCTCTCAGGCGTTGGGTGTGACTCTCCGCAGCCTGATTGAAAAGGTTGATGAGATCCTGCCATCCCTCCACAGCTCTGTCACAACAGAGGTGGGCACAACTTCATATCCTCCTTCCTCCTTACATTTTTGTGACCTTGTGCGTTCATGTAATAAATGGCGATTATATGATTGTCAAGTGTAGTAAGACGTGTAGGCACAAATGGATGAGCAATAAATCATATACGAACACTTATGAATTAAGATATAATAGATGTATCGGATAGAGCCTGACCAATACACAATTTTTGGAGCAAATACAGATTATAGGGAGTTTTAAAGTTCTGGTATCAATATATTGTTTGTTATTGACAAATTTTTTCGCAATCCCTCAAATGAGGATTTCAAATATTTGTAACAAAGGTATGCTATGGAGGCAGAATATTTTACAGATTATCAATGACCTTTTACTTTCTGAAATGCCAGCAATGCAGTCAAACATTGACTTTCATTTGAAATTGAATATCTTATTTCTGTTTCTTTCTTATTTCAGTGTGTTCTTTAAAGCCGATCATTTACATTATACAACCCGTGGAAATTTTGTCTCAAAAACTTCAGTGTCACCATCTATTACATTTTGATTTGCATTAATGTATTTTATTTCAATGCTGGGAGATGTTTTTTGGGGTGCTTCTGAACTTCTCCTGCACCTTTAAAAACCAAACTGGAGCAATTATATATAATTGAATAACAATAAAATGTAATATAATTCGTGGACTTGTATTTTGTATTTGAATTTTTCTATGATCACCCGCTTCAGATCGAGGGCACTAAGAAGCTGTTGAACAAGGATTTAAGCGAGCTGATCAGTAAGATGCGACTGGCCCAGCAGAACACCATCACGTCGCTGAAGGAGGAGTGTCAGCGGCAGATGCTGGCAGCTGCTCACACTCTGGCTCTGGACTCCAAAAACCTGCTGGACGCTGTGGACCAGGCTCGGGTCCGGGCCAACCTGGCCAAGCCCAAACCCGACAGAGACGGAGAGGAGTGTGGGGTATAAGAGGGAGATGGCTTCTGGAGTTATAGCTCTGTTCCCATTATAATGTGCAACCCTTCCTGTATTGTTTTTATTACTTCAAAAAAAAATGAATCATGTAAACTTTTTGAGCCTGAAAAAGTCATAAAACAATAATGTATAAAAAGCAATAAAAGTGCGCACTTTGTTCATTTTTGAAAATTCTTTTTACCAATAAAACAATGGCTTTTTGCGTTTTTTGCCTGTTTCACTTTTTTTTTAAATTATTGGACCACTTGTCATAATTTATACAGTGAGAAAATTTTTCAATTCAAAATATACTGAAACACAGGCGGGAAGGAGAAAAAACTGAATTAAAGTCTCTTTTAAAATCCAGTCAAATCAGTTTTTTTTCTTACACAAGGTGCTCGAATTTGTGTACAGATTAAATGCTTTTAATGCGGTTCAGTAGAGGTGATGCACAGTGAGAATATCTTATTTCTGTTTCTGCAGTGTGTTCTATAAAACCAGTAATTTACATTTGTTAACATCAATTTAGTAATAGTTGGACTTTTAATAAAACATAACACAACAATGGCAGACATTATATGACTATATATGTCTATGGATACAGTCGGGTCTTTCTGAGTCATAGACAAGATCTACAGGTAGAGCCTTCAGCTATCAAGCTCCTCTCCTGTGGAACCATCTTCCAGCCTCGGTACAGGAAGCAGACATACTCTCTGATATTAAAACTTTCCTCTTTGATAAAGCTTATAGTTAGGACCTGCCTATCTAGCCTTTTGTTATGCTGCTATAGGTTTTGGTTGCTGGGGGAACACTCCATGATGCACTGAGCTCTCTTCTCTGCCCCCTCTGACTCTGACTCTGACTCCATCTTTGCTCCTCTAAATGTCCATCTTAACAAAACATTATACTAAGTTTACTTCTTCCCCGGAGTCTTTGTGCTTTATCATCCTGCAGGTTTTCCAGGTAGCATTGGGAGCTGCTGCTGCACAAATAAATGTTTCCAGACTTGTGAGCGTACTGTCAAGCATGTAATTATGGAATTACCAGTGAGTCCTAAATTTCTCTAAATTTCTTGACAATCTTATAAGTTAGTATAGTGGTGAGTATCCCCGCCTGTCAGGCGGGAGACTGGGGTTCAATTCCCTGATGGGGAGAATGACTTAATTTTCTTTGTGTGCCTTTAAGGGGAACTTTCTTCTTAAACAATAATACTATAACAATTTAATAATATAGAGGAGATTATAAAGAAAAACATTATATACAAGACACAAATATAAAATAAGTCTGAGTATTCATCTTAAACTTCCCACCTCAGAGCCCCCCCTTCCCCTGTCCAAAACAACACCATTACCCTTCATGGATGGAGATGTTAAAGTCTTTTCAAGAGACAGAAAGTCCAAAAAGCAGCTTGACCGGACTCTATTTCCCCATCCACCATGAAGCGATGTGCTGATAAACTGTCTCCGGTTCTTACAGATATCTTCAACAAATCACT
>KV751368.1:2977317-2998272 GCA_001698575.1 Mola mola | reverse complement strand
GTTATTATTAATTTTATTTACTATTGTTAATTACCTACCATATACGTTAATAGACGCATCTGCAATGTTGTTAGTCTAATGCAAAAAAAACCTGTATGAAAAATTTAGACTTGACCATGCATGATGACAGAAACCATTTCTGGGAAAAATTTATATTGGTCATGTGCTGTCTGGTAACACTGATACTGCAGATCAACACAGAGGGCAGTCGAAATGTTTGAACCATTACTTATGAATTACTATAGACCCTTCAACAGTTTACAAAAAGTAAGCCGGGGTGCAGTTTGGCAACACAGATAAGGCTTTTCAGTGAAGTGAATAAGTAGACATACCTGATATAAAAACATTTTCGACTTTTTCGACGCCTACTGCTCAAATTAGGACATGAGATCCTGTGACTTGGATCGTGGTCTTGATGGCAAAGAGAAAATCTGGATCCCTGGATTACAATGACTCCTGGACCAACAGACTACACTTGCGTCTGGATCACTAGACTTCCCATACATCGGGATTTATAGATTCCAAAGAATCTTGGACTCATGGATGTTTTATACATTCTAAGTAAACTGTTATTATCATGTTGTTGTGTTCTGTACAAGTGACATCTATTGCACGTCTGTCCGTCCTAGGAAGAAGGATCCCTCCTGTGTGGGTCTCCCTGAGGTTTCTTATTTTCCCTGTTTAGGTTTTTTTTTTTTAAAGTTTTTCCTCACCCGGTTCGAGGGTCTGAGGTCAGAGGGTGTCACATCTGTACAGTTTGTCAAAGCCCAGTGAGATAATGTGTAAATTGTGATTTTGGCCTATACAAATAAAATTTGATTTGATTTGATTTGTCAGCGTCCTCAGTCCAGGCAACACGTTTAATTGCTTGCAGACTCCACCGGTTGCTCTGAAATGGTTGTGGTCCTGTCAGAATGCAGTTGAATTTGAATCCACCAGAATATTAATTATGACTGTACATGCAGCAACCAGATATTGTGATGCTCATAACATGTGTAATTCATTGTTTTCAGTCAACTTGTCTGTATTACTATTATGTATCGCTATTATGTATTACTATTACTGCTACATCCTCTGCCAAAGTACATGTGCAGCTTTTTGATGACATTCGCTGTAAAAGTGTCTATACCACTCATATTTGTATAGTCTAACTTCAAGGACGGTTTGAACTGAATATCATGATTTGTTCATTTTTTTGTACAACTTAATTTATATGAGAATTTTCTTTTTATCTTTTAAGAAGTTCCAACAGGTTGAGAACTCCTGGTTTTTGGTAAAGTCAGATCCATGCAGGACAGTCTGGCAATTGGACGACGCCCATTCGGTTTCATGTTCGTTAAGCATCTTGTGCCTTATAGTTCTTCTTCATACAATACTGTCCCACAACCTTGCATTTTGCAGTGTGAGGCAGCAATCTGCCTATTTTAGTTCAGCAGTAAATCTTATTAAGATAGCTACTTTGACCAAAACATTCTATCAGTGAGATAATAATAAAATAAAAATAAACCGATCCTTCTCTATTATGCTAGTACCTGTATTATGGTAAACCCATAAACTCACACAAAGAATAAATGAATGGATGAATGAACCTATTATAGGATCAGCATAATGTGTTCCATCATCATAACTGGTTTCTTTATACTCTTGTTTTGGATTTGGATTTGTTACACTGATTTACATCATTAAAGATATAGAATTTTGCATGTTTATCCACTTCTTTTATAGTCCTTAAAGTCCACAGTTATTGGTCAGTGAAGCTTCCTAAATTTGTTAAAATTCTCCTGTATGTACTGTATATAATTTCATTCAGAATAAACACAGTGTGAGCCCCAGCGTAATCTCTGGTTCTGCCCTGGGGTCTCCTCCTGGATGGGCAGGGTTAAGAAGCCCCTTGACATGGAGACAACCCGGAGGCATCCTAAACAGATGCCTGACCACAGAGGAGCAGCGGTTCTACTCTGAACACCTCCCAGATGTCAGAGCTCCTCACCCTATCTCTAAGGCTGCGCTCAGCCACCCTGCAAAGGAAACTGACTTCAGCTGCTTGTATCTCGTTCTTTCGGTCACTACCTAGAGTTCACGACCGTAGGTCAGAATTGGAATGTAAATTGACAGGTAAATTCAGAGCTTAGCATTCCGGCTCTTTACCACAACAGACCGGTTTAGTGTCTGCATCGCCGTCAACGCCACCCCAATCCGTCGGTCAATCTCCCACTCCATTTTCCCCTAACTCGTGAACAAGACCCCAAGACACTTAAACTCCCTCACTTGGGGCAGCAACGCTTCCCCTATCCAGAGTGCACAATCCACCCTTTTGTGGCTGAGAACCATGACATCTGATTTAGAGGTGTTGATCCTCAACCCCGCCACTTCACACTGTAATGCAAACTGTTGCAGTGCGAGCTGGAGGTCACTGATGGAGCCAACAGGACCACAGCATCTGCAAAGAGCAGACAAAATCCAGAGGCCATTGAACCTGACATCCTCCATCACTTAGCTGCACTTAGAAATTCTGTCCATAAAAATTAAAAACAGAAGCAATGACAAAGGGGAAACCTCATCCAGCCCTGGGGCGGCACCATTGCAGAATTGTTCAGCCTCAGCGACCTCGACCCTGGTGATGAGAGAGCCTATTTCCCAGTCCTCCAGCTCTGCTACCTCCACAGAATGTGTGTTGGCGGAATTGAGGAGATCATTGAAGTATTCCTTTCACCACTAAACTATAAACCCATCTGAGGTCGGTAGCTCCCCAACCATGCTGTGGACTGTGTGGACGGGGTGCCACTTTCCCCTCCTGGGCTGCTGGATGGCCATTTCTTCAATACCAACTGAAAGTCTTGATCTATGGCCTCACCGAACTCCTTCCACACCTGGGTTTTTGGCCCCCTCCCTGCCCGAGCCGTGCATGGCCTGATGTTAGCCGTCAGCTGCCTCAGGAGTACGACAATCCAGACATGTCCTGTAGAACTCTTTCTTCAGCTTGACAGCCCCCTTCGCCGCTGGTGTCCACCAGTGGGTTCTGGGGTTTCCACCCTGACTAGTACCAGCTCTGAACACCCGCCTTAGTAATGGAGCACAGAACATGGAAAACTTGTCCCCCACCACCTCCGGGATGCGGCTGCAGCTCTGCCGGGGATGCGAGTTGAAGACCATTCTGACATAGTCCTCTCTCTCTTTTTATTTCCTCACTCTATCTACTGTATCAGATTGAATGGTTGTTGGAGATAGATGGATGGAGCTACTTTAAAACCCCCATTTGTCTCAAAAGGACACTTACAAATGACACACCGTGGGACCTGACAAATCAGGCTGTTTTATTATTTGTCTTGACCGAGGTAACTGATACACAGAAATGTTGAATATAAAACTGCCAGTGTTTTCAAAACCTTTTCAATGTGTAATCGTTATTAATGTGATGGAGTAGGCAGCTGCATGTACACTTCTTTTTCTTTGCTCTCTCTCATTTCCAATCCTGTAATGGGTTTGTCAATCAAATACATAACGAATCAGCAGGAGAGCATTTAATGTGATCCAAGCACTGTCATTTCTACTCACTTGATAATACAACATTTTACAGGAGAGGGGTGCAGTGCTTCTGACAGGAACAAGACCCTTAAATTTTACACATTCCTACAAATAGCTTTTTACACATACTATAGTGTACTCGTGCAACAGCCTTGGAGACTCGCGAGTGAATTGTGAACATTTCAGTCCTAGCTCTTCAAAATCCAAAATATCCTGTCCGAATGCCTATTTGATACTATTATCATTCAGACCGTACAACATCAATGTCCAAATCTGAAAAAGAAAATATTAGAAATAAATTACAGGGTTAAAAAGTATTTAAAATTGGTCTTTACAAGACCTTATACCTTCTTTGATATGATGTAGTTCTATTATGCTGCTGTGCAATATTCCTGTGGTAACCCCTAACCCTCCACAGTTTCTTCTCTGGAGGCACACAATAGTGTATTCAGAACACATTATGTTTGTATAAACAACATCTCCTATCTCCTATCCTCCTTCTCCTATCACTCATAAAAGCAACAAAGGCATTTTCAAACCTCCACAATTTGTATTCTTTCAGGTATTTTAAAATAGTAAAATTCTTAGAGTGATGCACTTCCTTGACTGTGGTTAGTTTATGTTTAATGAGTGTTGAACTGAAGAAGAAGCGGGTGAGAGGCGAAACGTCTTCAAACAAGATAAGAAGTCCATTTGCTTCCTGCTAAACGCTCCAAGATTACGATGACCTGGATGACTGAGAACCTTCACGGACATATTGCCCTACACTTTGGGAGGGACACCCTTCAGAACTGAAGAAGCCTTTCTGATGAGAGGCGAAACGTCTTCAAACAAGATAAGAAGTCCAGTTGCTCCCTGCTAAACACTCCAAGATTAAGACCACCAAAAGTTTTCTCATTTACTTTAAATGTAGAATCTTTACTAATTAAGCTTTAATAAAAAAGGACAACCACACTAAACTGATCTCCTAATGAGTTTCTAATTGCCAAGTTTCTTCACTCACCTAAATTATAAGGCAATTGCCTCCCCCTACTGACACCTTGATAAATGAGTCATTATTGGACATTTCAGCTTCCTCAGCTGTGTTGTGTCTGTAACTTACACTTTGATCCTCTGCCACAGGTGCAACAACTCACCTGAGAGACACAGAAGCTATGGCGCGACAATGAAAGTCAATGAGAGCAAAGTTAAAGTACATTCACAATTTCTTGCTCACTATTAAACATTACTGTTTATAAAATGGCTAAATTAATACGAAATGCCTGGAACATGTTAATCTGAAGTTTTTCTTAATTTCCAACCTTAATTCTGCCCAGGTTTTACACACAAAAGTGCCACTAGCCTAACTTGTAATGAGGAGAAAGAGTACAACATTTTGCTAAAGTTGACATGAAGCTCCCACCAGAAGCCTCGAGGACCAGAAAAGCCGACAAGCAGATACTAGGCAAGAAGCCAGAAAAGTCTTTTCCAAAAACAATGATTAAAGACTTTATAATTTGTTTATTTGTGAGGTTTAGAGATGATTTTTTTTTTTCACCTTGAGACAGTCACAGGTGAGCAGCAGTCTCTATGCATTTGTATAACATTGCCAGCTAACCAATTCCATATTGAATAAGAAGGTTAATGGCTGCATTGTCCTCTGGTTGATCAGCAAGTTGACAGAATACATCTTAAGAGCTCTTTTTTTTGATAGGTGAATGTAAATCATTTTTTGGGGATGTTGTAGAGAAAATTGTGTTTTTATATATTTGACAACTTTAATAATTAACCATTAATTATGTTTCCTCGCACAAGCCTACATTTAAGTTTGCCATTTCATTATGATTTCTAAGAAGAAAGGCCCAATGCTCACAGCCATCATCTTCCTTCACTGCAGCATTTCTGCTGTGTATGACCCCGATATAGCCAACAAGGAGCTTGCCTGTGGCTATCAGGGGACATATAAAATGAATGTCATGTGTAAGTGAACGCCTGACAGCGGAGCCTCAGGGGGACCTCGCAGCATATCAAGATGAGTGACAAGTGCAAAAATTAGGCGCTTGATTGGCTGCGAATGACCATTTTAGCATGTAGAACACGTCCCGTTTCAAGACATAATCTTTTATACTGACGGGACAAACAGAGACAGAGAGCTCATACAGTTAAGGAAAACAAAGCAAACACATAGTTTTCACAGGTATGTTTTTATTTGACAAACTGAAAGAGCTTTTGTTCGAAGCAACATATTTTTTTGACTGTACACTGATTCTTAAACTCCCTTAGGTTTGAGCTTAAGCAGCCTTATATGTTTTTCTCGATAGGGATTGGCAATTAGCCTGAGGAAGTAAGAAAAAATGTATGAACAGCATACACAGAACTACTGAGACAGCATGAGTTGCCTTTTTGCTCACCTTTTGAAACTGTGAGATGATGTTTTACATTACACAAGACAATCAATGGTGAGCAATAAGTAAAGGCTTTTAGATGATATGCAAGAACACAATGTGCCTGTGGACATCTTTTACATACTGTAGCCTGCTGTTTAAACTCATAAACCATGCAAACTTCTTCAAAGCTTTATAGCAGACCTGATGACAGGAAGCTGTCTACAAAGATCAGTCAGAGCAGACGCTGGCCAAGTTACAGTTATTGAATAGCTTAAATAAGAAGAGTTCACAATGACAAATCATCTGTTTATATTAATCCTGTATCCAAGAACCTGACTGATCACATCAATAACAATTTCCACGTATCAGTAATCTTGAAAACAAAAAAAAAAAAACCCCAATCAGTTAATTTCCATTGAGTTTTGGGAACATAATGTGAGATATCCCACATTTTAAACACATTGTAGTATATCAAATACTCAATATAATACTCTAAGTTGCCAAATCAGTATACATTTGATTCTCCTCAAACTCCAATTTTCCAGATGACAATCGATTTTTTTCTCTTTTTTTTAATTTAAAGACTTGACACAGTTTCCAACTACAAAAACATCCATGTTGATAGCATGACTACTGGGCCAAAACATTTAGATGGTGACACGCTTCTTGGCCATGCTTTTCATCGTCATAGATGAAGGATTGAGTCCAAGAATGTTGCATTTTAATTCAACAAAGTAGTGGTTATTTTTCCAGCAATGAGAAATAATTGGTAAGTTAAAGCTGTCACGTCTTAAGTAAAACATGAAGCATGAAAGTTGACACGGCTCCCTTCTGCACTTATTCTGGCAGTCGAGAGCTTTGGGAAATCTAGTCAAGAGTGGAAACCACCGAAGTAATCCAGGCCTATTTTTAAGCTGTGCAGATTGGGCTCTAAGGTTTGACACTGCTGCGACACCTCAGGTGCTTGTTTGCTTTCATCTATTTAACCAGCCAAGCATTGCTGTTCATTTACTGCAGGATGCAACAAACAGCAGAGCCCATCCAGTGAAAACTGCACAAACAGGATGTCTGTGCCCATAATGTGTTGAAATACTTTTAGCATCCTGAAACCACTGGAAAAACAAGAGAGCTTTTGATGTGTCACATGAAAATAACCACAAGATCTTTAACACTTCTTTACTATATCTACTCCTATCCCGTCTTTAATTGTCAATGTAGGTTTACGATGAGGACATATTTAATATATTATTAATCTTGGACATTGTTCTCTTCTGAAAATGAAGAAATTAATCAACAATTATCATCTAACATATAAGAGGGGCAAATAAAAATAAAACAGTGCTTTCTAGATTTGAATTATGCATGAATGAACTTCACTTAAACAATTAGTCTCACTTATTTGCCATCCTAAAAAAATTCTAATACATAGAAATCTTTACATAGGTGGCCAATAGGTTATACATTTACTGGTTATTGAATGACATCAATCCTGAGCTTTTTTAATTGATTCACCTTACATCTCCAAGACAACGTGAAGACATCGGACATAGATTTTATGTACCTGACAGACATAAATCCAAATAAGTCCAAAAAGACAAGAAGCACAAATAGTATATTCCAAATAGCTTAGAAAAACGTTGTGGTAATTGAACTGATACAAAATAAAAGAAAAAAATGGAGACTCCTTAGAGAGTGTTGAGATATTTGAACTGGAGATAGACTGTAAGCCTCAGTCTCGGTGCTGAAGGAGCGCGTTTAACTACAGCACCCGTATACCGTCGCACTTGTCCGTCACCTTCAGTAAGCTTTTGCAGTGTGTTGTAATGTTTCAGAAATATTTAAAAATACACATAAAAATAGGTCCCGAAATCAAAGCCGTTGCTCTCTAGAGGTCTAGAGGTCTTAAATGATTTGTTGTAATATACATTTATAATTCACGCACCATGCAATGTGTTAGTCTTTTACATATAATACATGAGCATTAATAACGGTCTGAGTGATGTAGCGATGGCGGGGTCCATTAGGGTAAAGGCATGGTTTGAGGGTGTGTGGTAATTAAAGTAAAAACCAATAAGGTGATAACATCTGACGTCTACATGGTATTTTAGACAGTTATATTATGGGATTAGGGAATCATGTCCAATGAAGCACGGCCGACAGATTTCATATCTTTGTTAAAAAGTGACACTGTACAATCAGCTTCCATGGCAACAAGTTTAAACCACAGAAAGACCCCCCTTTCAGGCTCCACCTCCAACCCCCTCCCTCCCATATATATTACATAAGTTCATTCCAAACAGCATGGTAAATCTTGAGAAGAATTTTTAAAGACAAAGATCACACTTTAAAGAGGAAACTAGAAGATAAAAGTGAATCAGGGGCAGGTTTGAAATTATTGTAGAAAAGAAACAGCAACCCACCACAACAATACATGTATTCTTGTAAAATCCATTGGAAATTAATTTCTTTTTACAGGTTGCACAGTTTATTTTTGAAATACTGGGTGAGATTCCTCAGTATCCTCCAGGACAAGGGGACAATGGCAATTAAAAACAATAGGGGGGAAAGGGTTTCACTCTTCCTCTGTGCACCCGAGTATCTCTACACGCAAAGTGATCCCGCCATACCATGACCAAGGAAGGATCCGGATGAGCCGAGCATAGATGGGCGGATCTATCACATTCTTTCTGTGCGTGTCATTGTCAAAGTTCCCTTGAAATACCTAGAACAACAGCATAGGAGAATTATGGTTATAATTTTTATGAGCACTCGTAACAAAATCAGAAACCAATTACACCAAGAAAAAAAATCAAAGGTTGTAGAAGACAGCATGTGGAATAATATCCTCAGAGATAACCAAATCTGATGGCAGGTGCAGATAACATTCATGCTGTATTTCTTTAGACTGCTAACTTCGAGGCTTCACATGTTGGAGCGGATACTGAATGAACTGCACCCAACCAGAAGCTCAATTGAAGCACTGCCAGAAAGAGTTGTACGGTCTCTAAACTCAGCTCCGTTCTCGGTTTCTTCTTTCTTTATGCACCACACACGTGAGGGCATCAACAGTTTCCTCTGTGTGAAATTGTGGGTTTTAAACAGATTTTATTTCTCATGCTTACTGAATAGTGTTATTAAAGTACACCTTGTGCTTGCTGGCCTTGTTTTCCTTCAATCGTGTTGTACTATTTTAACCTTGGCTAAAATAGTTATGCTGCTGTGCAAATAAAAGTCCTGTTCCTCCAGTTATGTTCTTGTAGAATTCCAATAAAATATTGTGTTATAGACTAACAAGCATAATACATGAGCACTGAAAATGTCACTATGCTTCATTTTAACTGCTGAAAATACAGTTAGTACACTCCCTTTCAAAAAATATCTGACATATTCAAAAGGTCTTGCCAGAGCTTTTTTAGATAAGCTTTGGGAAAACTACCAGATACACTTTCACACTGGAATGTGCGCTATATGGATTATTAAAAGATTTATGTTGGGGTGTAGGCAGCAGAATGACGTATATAAAGAAGAAATGTGTCCACTGGGGCGGTTTTATTAAAGGATATGATCATTTGATTATGCTTGTGTAATTGGGATCTGATGGGATTCACTGTTGTGTGGAATGGAAAATCAGTGGGTCAAGACAGAGTAGATATAAGAGACAGTGGAGGGCTTTAGTTAGCTCAGTTTCAAATAATCAAAGGAGCTGGTGTGGATTTACACTGTAAAATCATCATCTCAAAGGTTTTATTATAGTGACTGCTACATGGAAAAACAATGGCGTGGCTTTGAAGAAAAAGACGCAGGGGACAGACAAAATAATTCAAACATCATCTTCCAATAGAACTTTAGAGATACCACTTGATATTTTTAAACTGCTAAATCCTGCTTCAAATCGGGAAAGGCTCAGCTTCTAGTCACTTCCACATCTTAATATAAAAATAAAGTAAGCTGCAGCTGCAAGCTCAAAAGAATACAACAGAGATAAAACTTTAGAGTGAAACATATTATATGATCGTATAAATTCTAACAAAACTTATAGAACAGTCAGCAGAGAGAATGTGAAACTCAAACAGACAACTGAGTTTGTCCCTACTAGAAGTCATTTCCTTCCGCTCTGTTGCTACGTCATCCTCTTTGTATTATTCTCTTTATGCTACTATTTACTGTCTCACCAGTGTGTTAAATTTATTCACCACTAACACCACTGCCACTCAGATTTGGTGAATTTGTAATAATATATAATAGCTTTCAAAATGTCACGTTAAAATATTTGAAATTATAAAGTATTATAAAATAACCTCAGTAGAGTATATTATTGTATAGATTCCCATAACAGACAGTGTATGGAGGCTGCAGCATGAAATAATTGGTAAACAGATGACGTAAATAGCCTCAATGACAGCACTGTCTCTTCAGCAGCTGGATACAGTACATATAAGATCTAATTGTGCCCGATCAATATGCCGTTATGTGACGAGATATCAAACTTTGGCCTCCTCTTCCTTGTCTCCCTTAATAGCTTTCGTGTAATTCTTTACTCTGTCATTTTCTGCCTTTTTGTGAGTTACTCCAACCGCAGTCTAAAGATGAAATCATGTCACAGGTGTACACTTTCATTACTTTCTATATTTCACATGTAGGTTCCATTGTTCACATGCAGGCCACCTTTTCATCCTCCATTCTTTTTCATTGTTGTCCTCCTCCAGCGAAACCCATTTTTCCCCTGTCATTCTCATCTATATTCTAACAGGAGCTTAGACTGCAGTCAGATAAGGTTTGCATCTGCAGACAAGCAAACACTATATCACACACCATCCTGCCCTCTCCGTCATCTCTCCCTCTTTCTATACGTCCCCTGCGTCTTTCTATAACTTGAAATCCATGTTGTCTTATTTGGGGGGGGCATAAAAGCTTAAAGTAGTCAAGGTTTTACTCATTTTGTATTTAAATACTCACACTGTTTAAGATGCAATTCTTGTTCTAATATCAGTGAGTGTATGTTAGATGACTTCATACCGCTCAAAGCTTCTCCGGAAAGATTTTCTGTCACATGTTAGCTATGAGGCAGCTCTCAAGATCAGTCCAACCTGCTTGAAAATTCACGGCTAGAAACGTCAAAACTGACCGTTTATGCCTCTGAGCTGAGGGACCACGTCTGCAGAGCAGTTTGGCTTTTTTCGCCACGCTTTACAATCGGTTGATAGAGCGGAAGCCGTGTGTCCTGGCCACATCGCTTTCAGTAAATCTTCATAGCATTTGCCATTTACATACAGTTTACATACATTAATACTGTAATGCAGCTGGACTAAAAGACATTTGAATCCCGAAACAGACTGAGAAATTACACCCTATTCCAAAGCATACCGTGTTGACGTGTTCACAGCACTTCACCCCGGGAGACAAGAAATGTGTCACTTGCAGAAGTCTTGCCTCAAACGTAATATCAAAACCGGGGCACATGATAGCAGAACATAAAAAGGCTCAGCAGAAAAAAACATAAAAACAGAAGCTGGTAAAAATATGACAACTTTCTGTCCTAGATTGTCTGGAGAAGTGCACTGTATCAGTGGAAGTGTCTCTAAAATAGACAGGATATGTGAAGAATCACAGTTAAATTAAAGATAATGCTCAGAGAAAAACAGAGACGAGCATGTTGATGAAAGAATCATCAACAAGAATAAATGTGCAAGAGTGCAACATCATTTAGGCGGTCAAAACATTTTTAACTGGATGTCAACATGAAGTCGGGTTTGGAGACCGGAACCGTGACTAAATTTTTATCAGAAAAAGTTTACTGTGATTACTTTTAGCAGCGAAAGCATGAAAGTACAGGAGGAGCTGCCAGCTACTTACGGTGTGAGCCCGCTGGTGGAACCGACTGGCAGTATTTATGCTAGATACCAAATGGAATCGTCTCACTTCGTCGCCCACAAGAGTAATTATTTCATTCACAAATGGAGACACTAGAACGCATTTCGGTGTGTATCGTTAGAGTGACCCTGGAGCCACAACTATGCTCCCTACTATTGATTTCCAGGCTGGTGGAGTCCTGAGTACATATTACTAAGGGAGGCCTTTCAGGTCTCTAGAGATAAAACACCCATTTTAGCATACTATTAAAGATGCTCCGTGGGTCAACTGAGCAGGTTGACCCACGCTATCCCCTCGTGCTGGTTTCACCAACCACAATGATGGGAGGAAAACTCAGCTTTGTCTTCACTGAAAGGTCAAGAGCGGCCTGCAAGCCTCGTGCAGAACATTTCAATCAGTCAGACTTAAATGCAATTGAAAAACTTCTTTTTAAGAATATGGCAAGGGCTTATGTAGTTATGTACTTTTCTAGCCCCCAATATTTTAAGATTATTTTAATGTTTAAAGTTTGAGTGTTAAATTATTATATTCCGGCATATAACATTCAGTTAGCTTGTGACCCGGATGGGACTGAAGACTCTAATGGCTAATTAACCCTATGTCACCTGAGTAAAGCACTATTAAAGATAAATCAATGACTTCTGTGCTTGACTGGTCACATCAACTCGCTGTGTAAATATTGACACCCAGGATGAAGCGGTAGTGCAGGACGAGGGTAGTGACCCAAGTGTGGAAAGCCAGTGCATGTGGTGAATGAAGCCCAGGTGATGTACATCATTATAGAACATATCCCATTTTAATTATGTTTAAACAATGGACTATCTCGTAACTTGTTTCGGTTACAAGTGTAGGTGTTTGGGATTTATGTGTAAAGACGAGGAAACAAGGCACTATGTTGACTTTGTGCTGTATGTGTGTGTGTGTGTGTGTGTGTGTGTGCGCGCGTTACTGTGCCCTCCTTTGGCAACATCTGTATTCTGATAGAGCCTCCACTCTCAATCTAGATCTGACTGCCTGCAGGCCCTGCCACACAGTAGCTGGAGGGGAGAGCTGAGAAGAATACTTACGAGTCCCTATCACAGTGCCTGAACCAGACACCCACACACACACACATTCCGAGTATATCCCTGCCAAGTCAAGCATCGTGGTGTGGCAGAAGGAGCCTCGGGAGCCCGACAGCCAAATGTGTCCTCTAGCATTAATGGCTGCTTCTGCTGACTGAAGGGGGACGACACCTTGAAGAATCATTAAAATGATCAGCCCCTTGGCCCCATCTGGGGACAAACTGATTGACATTCTCTAAAGCCTTGCTAAACACGCCTGCCCTCTAATATAGCACACCCACTCAGATTGACTGCCTTTCTTTGGTTTTTGAGCTCAATCACACAGCATAACAACACAGGGAGGGCCATAGATGCTAATAGAAATGGCTTATTTGAAGAGATTTCTGAGTCCAAGTGAAACTTGATCAAAGGGTCACTCTGCATGATGTCATTTCTGAAAATATGATTTACACTTAAAATATATTAAGATAAGGCATTTCTTCTTTCCTTCGCAAGTTAAGGCCTTAACATGTCATGAAAAAAAAAAAAAAAAAAAAAAAAAAGATTAAGGAAGATAAGCAAGTTTTTGATTGATATCATGCTGACAACGTACATGGCATGTATCCAAACATCATCATGGGTGATGAAATTACAAACTCTTCAAGCAAGGAATTTAAACTTGGAAAAATGAAAACAATTCACTGCATTGCTAACTGCTCTTTGCAGCCAAGTTAACAGCAGATACTGACTGAGGGGCACTATTTGACTTACCAAGGTGCTGTCATATTTCAACTTTAGGGATACGTCTTGGGGCTAAACAATCCAGAAGCTCCTCTTTCACAAAATCAAATTTTGAAACACCGACAGACAGCTCAATTTTTATGAGAAAGTCAGAGCAGATATGCACAGACTTCAGGGATTGGGCTGCAGCTGAACTAAGAAATCAATTATGATGGCAAATTAAAAACTCATGAATGGTGGGCAATTAGAAGATTGTCCACAAGTGCTATCATGTTGGATTATTTCTGAATGTGTGAAACAAGTTTGTATGAATAATAAATAAATGTTAAATGTGGTGATATCCATTATTCTTGTGTAGTGTGAAACTTTAGGCGTGCCAAAAACAAAATAAAAACAAAACCAAAAGATTTACTTGCATTCTCACACGGAACTGGTAAAAATATTTTTGTTTGTTTATATAATTGCATCTGCTCAGGACTAAAACATGAAGGCATTGTGTTCTAATCTGAATATCTGACATACTGTGCAAACTTTCATACTTGGTCGTTAAACGTGAACAACAGCAAATCCTTTGATTACTTATAACAACTCCTATGAATACACACTCATTGTTATTTCTCATGACAGGTTATAAATGATTTATTCCTGTAATTATGTTCCACATTTCGAAAACATGATCACTACAGCCTTCTTTATGTGATCTTATAGTAATTATGTTAAAGGTAGAGATGAAGATTGAACTAGGATTAGAACAGATGAGAATATACAGTTTTTTTAGCGATTAAATGATTTCTGTGTGGAGTGATTTTCACCTATATTGTTATGGGTTTTTTTTTGTAAATTATGCATGTTTTTTATTCTACTGTATCTCGGTTTCTTTATTTTCCAGTGCATGAATAAGCAAACAGTGTAAGGCCTATCCTTTCAATAACACAGCAGGAGAGAGGAGCAAACGCTACCTCTCTCCGACAGCATCTGAAAGACAAAGGGCTCCAGCCATAGCTGTTGCCCTGTGCCTGCAGCTCTCCTGATATCAGAAGCCGCAGCAGCCCTGCACCGTCGCCTGTGCGATTGAAGTGGACGTTTGCTCAGCTGAAGGGCCGTAAACAAGATTTTCAGCACAGCACTGGCCAGGCCAGGTTGACGGCATGGTCTTATCTTATCCTTAACTAGAGAGAGGAAGTACGACAGGCCAGTTAAGGTCAGCCTGAGCTGCAGATAAATAAGACGTAAAAAATAAATGTGGAAAGGAGACAATGACAGGACTGAAATGGATATTTTCACTTTTAATTTCTGTTTTGTATATTGTCTGCCCCGGGTTTTAACGTTCCTGTGCATTTTTCTGTAACGTGTGTTTCTCTCTACCCAGAAAGCCCTTTTTCTTCATGCTGTGATATATAATTCAAAACATACTCCCAGTACCTACAGATGTGCATTTATGATTCCACTGTATTTTTTCAGTATGTACACAGCAACAAAGATGTGTTTTACTTGGACTGGAAAAGGTTTGTCAGATAATATGTTGCTGGACAGGGCTTTTAAATAGTAAGACTTGTGTTATATCACAGTTATTATGGGCTGTAATAACTCCATACCTTGTCCTTCCGCTGTTTCTCATCTTGATATATGTTCCACCGCTCTCCATCATTACTGTACGCCACCTTGTATGAACCTACAAACTGGACACGGCCAAAGTCTTTAGCTCCCTGGGTAATGATGCCTGTGACCTTGGTAGACACCAGCAAATCCACCTGAAAGAGGAACCAAACAGAGAGAAGGTTAATAAAAAGAAAAAAGAAAAATCAGTTTAGAAGCATGGGAACGTGTCAGAGATGTTTCATTTTATTAACCTACTCAGCATCTTTTTCTTATTCTTACTTTTATCAGCAGATTTACTGTAAAAACACAAAAAGTCACGATATTGAACAATGAGGCGAAGTCCACAACCTCGACTCAGCGGAGCATGAAATTGCAAGCACAGCAGCTTCTGAGACCCAATCTGCTCCATTTGGGTTAATTTTTAATAGCTTCACAGTTATTTGAAACAATTCACAGCAAGGGGTTCTCAGCAGTACACACCAACAAACTTTTATTGACAATCAAAGGTCCAATTATGCCTCATTATTTAGGAAAGTACGCAAGAACAGTTGTGTTTGTGAGAATTAAAATCCACTTTAACTGAAACCCCAATGCCTGACAAGAAATCTAACTATTATAACTTTCACATTTACCTTATTCAAAGGAAACCCTGTGCAATTATCAAGACAAGCTTTGCTTGAAGAGTTTCCCACTGTGTTAATTATGTCAAGTGAATAATGCATGTTCAAGTGGAAGAGGAAGGCGTTACCTCCTACCATGGAGCAAAACAGAGCCATGCAAGATTAAAATTCATTCTGTAAAAAAACATTAAGGGTAGAATTATAGAATAAATTAGTCCCGCTGATCTTTTATAAGCATAAAGCAGCGGGTGTTGTGTATTGTTCATTTCACTTGTTACTGTATAGAAAAACCTTGGAGTGTTGTGGAAGCAATAGGAAGTGTAATAGGAAGCAACTGATCTTTTTATCTTGTTTGAAGACGTTATGCTTCTCATCAGAAAGGCTTCTTCAGTTCTGAGGGTCAGTGTGGGAAACCCAGGTATTTAACCCAGAGTGGGATAGAGGCAATCACAAAAATGAGGACGTGGTTGAAAGCACCCACCTTGGGGGGCGATCCTCTGGCTAGGCATCATGTGAGTCGTTAAGGTCACATGAGCCCAGGTGTGAATCACTCGAGAGTGTTTGCCCCTCACCCCTGGTTTCATGTGACACCTTGGGATCACATGGCCCCAGGTGTGTATGAGGGTTAAACCGCCTGGGGAGGGCTCCCAAGACAGCTTTCTCCAAGTGGACATAGATGGCCTCTTTTACTCCTCTTTCAAACCATCTGTCTTCTCTGTCCAGAACATGGACATTTAAATAGGAAGTTAGTTATGCCTCTGTGGGAGTATATAATAAAAGCAAAAAGTGTAAGAGCTGTGGGTGTGTGTATTTGGTAATAAATTCAACATATTTAGGGTTCTCCTCATAACTTGAGTGATGTCCTGTGTTGTATAGATAACTTGATCAAGCCGCTCTCTCTCTTTTTTTTTTTAAATTTGTTTTTGTATTTCTTTTGTTTTCTGACCTCATCTTTTCTCATCTTACCATTGCTTAAAATATGTAAAAAATATCACAGTTATCAAATCCATAAAAATATACTGGATATATGTTTTAAATCATGTGTGAACAACAATGTATAAGTTTCACTCTTACAGCAGTGTGATGATGTAGCAAAGAAGTGTGGGATCATGCGATTTTTTTAAACAACTACTATTGCTGACCCATGCAGAAACATCCATGGACGATGTAAAGCTCAGTAATAATAGATTTATTCACATTTTACGTCACACAAAATTGCAAGTTCGCCAACCTTCCACATACTCACGCAGCAAAAGGCAGCCGGATAATTACAGCTACCTTGACAAAAATGATTAATATTACAAAATTGAATAAAATAAATTATGAAATAATTAATTAAAACATTCCCCCAAGTTTAGGAGTTATTGGATATACTGTATTTCGGATCAGGTACACAATTTGGAAACTCTATGGGCATTTTAATGGGAAAATATTACACATTTTCTATCTTTAATACTTCTGAATTTCAAATATGAGAAATAAGCGGTAGGATTTTCTCACTTAACAAAATTCACTTTCTTTGAAACGGTATGTTGCTAATGTCAAAATGCTCTTTTTAAAAAACTCTTACATGATAAATCTCACTTATCACATGTGTTGGTGTGCAGGAAGATGAAAAACTGCAGTTTGACTTGACATTTAAATTTTTTAATTTAGAAATTTAGAAGTGCAAGGAAAGCAAGAGACAGGAACATACAACGTGCAGCTGTATGTCTTCTGCTGAGTATGCAGGATATTGGGTCAACCATAAATCACATTAATGACTCCGAAAATGTAACATGTGTCTCATTGTAGGAACACCACTGTGTTTCTCAGCACATTGCACTGCACTTTTACTACCTGTGATATGTTACAAACCCTGAAACATGTTATTTTCCTGTGTCTGAAAATGTTTATCTCTCGTAAAGCTTCAATACTTCTCTTTCCTCAAAGCTAATTAGAGAATAAAGACACCCTGAGTATCTGCGAGGCCCTCTCAAATACAGACACACTGCTGTGTAACACAAACCTTGGGACAGACGCACATGTAGACAAAGCCATGCCTAAGTGACTACAAGGCACAGTCTTGGCATTTTAAAAGTCATCCAAGTGAATAAACTCCCAGTTCTCCATTTGTGAGAAGTTAATGAAAGCAGGACAGAGGCCAATTAAGTTTTCGTGCAAACATTATTCAACTGCTAACAGAGCTGTGGCACAGGTTGGCAATTATTCAGATGCTGCAGAGTAGGTGTGCATGCTTCACCTGTTGAGAATACACTATTCACAAAGTTCCTCTTCAAGTCTCTGCTTCCATTTCTGCCATTTCTTTCTCTTTGTGAAAGCGACTGTGGCAGCATAGCGGATATCTCCCCACTAACTATATGAATACCTTTCATAACAGCTGTATAATAATGTAACAGCTACCCACTGGAGGGGGGTGGGGGGCAGATTTGATAATACCCTGGTTGCAGAAGGCTGAAGTAATCTTGTCCTTACCCAAGCAGTATCCAAGCAGTAAAAAAGAGGCAGGCTTGAAAGGAAACCCGTGACAGCAATTGCTGTCACAGGTAGCCTTAAAAAAAACCCCAAGTGAAGCTTTGATGGCCCAAATTGAATAAGGGAGCGAGATAAGCTTGTTAAAGCAAGGCCTCTCCTCCACCCTCCACCTTCTGTTCTTTCTTCTATCACACTCTCAAACCAAATCCCCTCCTCCATGAGCTGTTAACCTAGACACACCAAGAGCATGTAAAGTCTTTACAGCAGTTTCTGACTGCTTGTGGCAAAGCTGTTCCAACAAAATGAGCGTTTGGGTGCTATTGTGTAATTCAGCTATTGTGTAATTCAGCCCTAATCGGGGTTTAATTTCCTAACAATTCAGTTGCCACGTCTGAAAGGTACACAGGGTCAATTTTTCTTTGATGGCAGCACGCAAAAGGACAACATTCGTGCGATTCTGCCAGACAAACCCTCATCTCTCTGGCTCAGTAAGAGACACACCAGCTCAGTAGAGAGCTGGTGTGTAAATGCCTGGTCCTTACTAGAAGTGGCTAAAGAGATTAATGCAATGAGAGGCAGTCTTATAAGGAGCTCACTGAGACCCAGTTTCTTTTTTCTGAATACAGCACATGCATGCATAGCGTCCTGCCGGCATTCTCCCTCCAGCTGTGCTAATTTAGGTACGTGCTGAAGGCTCATTTAATCTTTAAAGCCTGGGGAAATGTATGTATTTGTGTGTGTGTGCACGTGCAATTCATACTTTCTTTAATGTCTCCTAGGTCAGCAAACAATTTTCAGAATTGTATCCACACATCTCACAGAGTCATAATGGAGGGCACTGCCGTGTCCCACTGATCCCACTGCAGGGTGGCTATCATTAAAGGCTTTGTGGCAAGAGCTTGAAGAACACTTTTTTGATGCTCTTGTTCTTTGTGCTTGCATTTTGATGTCAAAGAATTGCATTTTAACAAGAGCTGTGGGGTTCAAACTAAGTAGGCATGTAGGGAGGGTCTTCATAGGTGATTCTGATTGCCACTAGTGGGAATGTCGGACCTACTGTACCATTTCTACAGATGTCCCATACCAGAGATGAAAGGACATATTGGTCTCCTCTGCTTCACGGTTTTGTTGTTTGTCCAGCTAACTTAGGATACAGGGATACCTAATGAGGTAACTTCAATCAAGGAGGAATAGAGTTTACGGCATGCAATCAAACACACTTGCAATATTTAGCATTAAATAAAATAAAGAAAATTCAAAATATGCATTTGAATCTGGGTAATCGGGGAGAACCAGTGTTTCTCCAAGCATTCAAGCTCCAGATTTAGATGAAAAACTGCCAATGTAGAAGACTGAGTGCAGAGGAGACACTTTACTCTTATATTTCTGAAAAATTCATTTCAACTGGTAATACATAAATACAAGGCAACACATGTGATCTTTTTCTGACCAAGGACAATTTTCTTTTTCTTTTTGTGATTCATTTTTGTTTCAATAAAATCACATGTGATTGCTTTCTGTAAATGGTAGATGCATCTAAACGGTTTGAGTTCCATGTCAAGCCTTTAAAAATTCCATTTTTTCATTCAGTGATTGTCACAGGAAATGGAAAAGCCCTGGGCTGATGAAATAACAAGGCAAAAGAAAATGATCCCAGATCTCACTGATGAATGCGATGTACGACTGACAGGTAGAGCTCATAAATAACAAATGGTCTTAAATGAGAGTGCATGCAAAAATAAAAGCTTTCAACAACTGAAATGTGCACAGAAGGAATTTCTGACTGTGATAAATCAACTTGTGTATTGTGTTTATTTAAAAAAAACCAAAGTGGAATAGTTTTAAATGAAAAGTTACACTGCATTCGATTTGCATGTCTTGATGCTTTAAAAAATTAATACATTTAACTGATCACAGTCTTAGATTGAAAATTCCATTGTATTTATTTTTTTTTTTTAGTTAATTTTTAGAACCTTCACACCTCATTAGAGCCATGTGTTTAAATTCAAGTTATTAACTTACAAGGACCTTCCTATTTACAAACAAACAACACTAAAATTATACATATTATACAGCCAAATGGAGAAACAAATGAAAATGGGCAAAGGGATTCTGTCTAACATGAAGAAATCTATAACCAATAAATAATAAAAAATTAGCACAACGGCCACAAAATCTTTTAAAAACTGAAACTAGTATGGAAAACAAACAAACAAGAAAAAAAACATCACTGCTTAATTTCAGGTAACAGTAAAACAAACCAACAAAATACTCAACAAACTTAAGGCAGCAGCTTTACTGAGTGTGGAGCTGGCCAACAATTTATTGCCTTGTCCTCACTTGCTCCTGATTGGCCAGCCTAACCGGGTGCTGCTGCTCCAATCAGCATCTCCGGCTTGTTTGTAGTAGGAAGGGATGGGCGACGCCTCAGCAGGTGAAACCCCAATCCTGAGCAGGGGACCGCATATAACATATGGTTATACTCATTTACATACAAAGCAGAATGCTGCAAGAATGTTAATCAAATGAGGAGGGTTCAGGCCTGCAGCTGTAACACCCCGTGAATGTTCACAGCTATTTGATGCCATGGAGGAGCCGTCACAGAGCCTCAGTTTGTTTTCAGCCAAAGGAGAAGCGATCAGACTGTCCTCATATTTGCATGAACTTTCCTATCTGATCTGCATGATCTGAACAGGCCAAATGACAAAAAATGGT